>APFE031008046.1:111860-199078 GCA_000404065.3 Pinus taeda | reverse complement strand
AAGGAGAGCAAGAGAGCAAGGGAGATTTTTGGACAAGAAGGAGAAAGAGGCAGCAGTTTGGCACACATACCAGGCAGCGCTTCAGCAAAATCAGAACAGCAGAAAGACAAGTAGAACAGCAGCAAGAACAAGCAAAAAAAAGTTGATTTTTTGCTGAAAATTGAGAAGTTTCCAGGTGGCCTGTTGGGATGAAAATGGATAAGTTTGCTTGCTGAAAAAAAAAAAATATTTTGCTGTAATTTTTACTGAAATTTTCTTGCTGTAAAAAGGCTTTTTTCAGAAATAAAGAAGAGCTCTCAAACTGGTTTTCCCCAAGAGTCGTAGGGGGTTTTTCCAGGGTCACGTTGACCAAAAATATCAGTGTTTTAATGTGTTTTAATGGTTGTTTATTACTGCTGATTTTTATTTCTGCAATTTCCAGCATTCTGTAAAATTTCCAGAATTTGTGTTTTCAGCGAATTTATTTTTTCCAGCTTGTTGAGTGTATGGTTATGGGAAAGGGCATTTAACTACATGGGAGAAATAAGGAGAAACTGAAAACCGGGGTGGGAAAACAGAAATTTTAACAACCTAGACAAGTTGACCTAATTAGAGAGGCATAAACCACTATAAAACGGCGGTAACTCGACTCATTTGGAGATCATCTACCACAAGTTCGATCTGCAATTGTTGGAGGTAGAAAAAGAGTGTGAAATCCAAGGAAGAGGAAGGAAACCCTAGCGAAGGAAAAGGAAGTCTTTGTCAAGCATAAGTCAAATTTTCTCTCTCCTTGTCTCACACGTGCAAAGTTGTTAGGTTGTTGGAAGGGCCGAAATTACAGTACTGTAGCTGAGTGATCCAAAAGGGATTCAGTCTTGCCTCCAGATCAAAGTCTTCAAATGTAGATGAAAATGGGATCAAGTCAAAGTGCTCGACGATACGAATCCAACAGTGCAAACGGCGTGTAAATCCAAGTCCAGATGAAGAAATTAGAGCCAATCAAAGATTTCGGTCAACAGTGAATGCCTACGTCAGCAGGATACGTGGCAACCCAGGAATGAGTCACAGGTTCTAGATGATGTTAGTAGAGAAGGTGACATGGCAATTTGTGATTGGTTCACACCACAGTCGTTGGATCGTCAGATCAGAGGAGATCGACGCATATTGCGTCAGAACATGCAAGCAGGTTAATAGTTCAAACGGACGCAATGTGGTTATTCAAAAGAAGTTTAACTTCTTTGAGTTCTGCAGGAAAGTGGTAAGTGGTATCTCACGCGCCCTAAAGGTGGTAAATGTTTTTTCGAAAATTCACGCGATTACACTTAGCAATCGACACGTAACACACCAAAACAGCTTTTCTCGCGTGCTTTCGAAGTCTTAACTGTCGAGCTAGTGGGAGCGCGATATTGCGTGACATCCATAAGATCGAGCAGGATGGATCGACGGTGGAGATCAACCAAGCTAGTTGGCAGGCGAGTGACGCAACAGCCATTGGATCGAGTGGAGGACGTGATCGCCGTTGGATCGAGTGAGGGACACAATAACCATTGGATCGTTTGGTATCGGGATCTCCGCCAGGAAAAGGTCAGATGGTCAGTGTCAACCCCACGCCCGCCAGTCCTTTGGTTTATCCTTTGATTTTAATGTTATCGTATTATTCCACGTTCACTACAGTTTTGCAACTATATATTGTATATCAATACCATATCACCGAAAGAGTGGACTAATGTGGTTTTGGGACCATTCCAGGGGATCTGGAGGTCATAGTGGCCAAATATGATCGAGTTTATACTCGTTTTGACTCGAAAACTCGAGCTAAACACAGTGGTGAGATCCATTTTCTTATTTGAGACTCTGTTTTTGAGCTCATACCTGTAACAGTAATTTGAAGACAAAATATAGAGGTCAGCACTGGAAGCGAAAGGACCAGGAGACATAGCCAGGAAGTTTGGTGAACTCCTTTATTAAATTTGGTTGTGTTGATGTGTTTGAACGTGTTTTCAAGTTGTTTTATATGTTTATGTTATTCGCAATCTTTTCGATCCGTTGCACTAAATAACATAAGCAAACTCACACATAGTCTATAATACCTTTTTCATTATCGAATCAAATAGTATAAAGCAGCAAGGTTTTTAAGGTTTTACAAGTTTGTGTGGAGATTTGAATGCTTACTAGGTTGAGGCTCGGACGAAGTGAAGGTGAACTTGTTGAGGCGAATCCAGAGATTGGAAGGGTCTTTTCACAAAGAAGGATGGCAAATGAAACTCCACTTGGATCAAAACTCCAATTCTTGGATAGTTTCATGATGCTATTTGCAATGGTGGAAGAGATGTATAATGAGTTTAAAAAAGGTAAAGGTGAAGGCACTTCATCACCTAAACCAGATAAAGGAATAGAGGAACCTTTTCTTTTTCTTCCTCCAGATAAAGAGACAAGGGAAAAGCTTCCTCCACCATCTCCTCCATCATCACCGCCATCGTCATCATCGTCTTCTTCTCATAAAACTAGTTCTTCTAAAAAGAAAAAGAAGAAATCCTCTTTGATCAAATTAGATGTAAAATTTGGTTTGCCAATTTATGATGGAGAATTTAACGCTGAAAAGCTTGATAATTGGATAAGACAAATTGAAGTATATTGCAGGGTGCAGAAAGTTGTTTTAGAAAGGAAGAAGATCCGGCTTGCTAGCCTTCGACTTGGAGGAACCGCACTTGTATGGTGGGAAGACAAGACACAAGCAAATCTCCAAAAGCATGGTAAAATCATTTCAACTTGGAATGAATTTGTTTATGCTATTAAAAAGCAATTTTATCCTTTGGCTTATATGCAACAAGAAATGATAAGTTGGCAAACACTACATCAATTAAAAGGTCAAAGTGTTCGAAGTTACACTCAGGAATTCCGTAAGAGAGCTTTAACATTAGGCATATCATTGGACTCATCGGAGACATTGTTGAAATACATAGGTGGTCTTCACAATTATTTGAGGCATACCATACTTATGTTTAATCCAACTAGCTTAGATGATGTATCAGTTCAAGCAACTCATGTAGAAGCTAGAGGTAAAAATGTAACCCAAGATGTTGGGAAATCATCCAAACCTATTGAAAGCAAGAATAAAGGCAAGAAGAAACTTAAATGGAAGGAGAAGAAAACAAACACTGTGAAGAAGGATAAACCTTCATGCACTCATTGTAAGAAGGAAGGACACGATGAGGCACACTACTGGTCACTGCATCCGGGATTAAAGCCTAAGAAGTTCGGGAGTAAAGAGCGAAAGAATGTTGCTGTTATTCAAAAGGACTTGGGGTCAAATTCAGGTGACGAGACAATGGTTACAGCTACAGGTATAAAAGGTAAAGATTCTAAAGCATCTACAAGTACTTCTTCGCATTATGTTGATAATGATAATGATGAGAGGAAAAGAAATGAGCTATTTCATATTAGATTCATTTCCAAGCACACTAAAATTGATACATTATGTGATAGTGGGTCACAAGTTAATTTGATTTTTGAAGCAATTGTAAAGAAGTTAGGTCTAGAAACAAAACCTCATAAAAAGCCATATCCATTAGGTTGGGTGTGTGATAAAACTAAGCTACAAGTTACGAAACAATGTAAACTTCGTTTTGCCATTAGGTCAAAGTTTGTAGATGAGGTTGAGTTAGACATAGTCCCATTGGACATATGTGGAATTGTATTAGGAAGTCCATACTTGTACGATAGAAATGTTATCTTCTATCGAACTGAAAATAAGTATCAACTGACTAAGGATGGAACTAAATATATTGTAAGGGCTCGTAAACTCAAAGATAATTTCTCTCTCATAAATTCAAGACAGATGAAAAGAATTGTAAATTCAAGTAAACAATTTTTACTTATGATGGTAAAAGCAAAGGATATTGATAAATTTGATGCTTTCCAAGGCTGTAATCCTAAACAGAAAGCAGATCTATTTAAAGTTATTTCCAATTATGATATTATGTTTCAAGGGCCTAAAGGGCTTCCACCCAAGCGAGAGATAGAACATGAGATTTATTTGCAACAAAATGCTCCACTACCTAACATTGGAATGTACAAGTTATCAGCTCTAGAGAATGCATAGATAAAGAAGCAGGTACAGGAGTTGCTCGATCAAGAGTTTATTCGACCAAGCACATGACAGTGCGGATCACCTATTGTGTTAGTGCGAAAGAAAGACGGTTTGTGGAGAATGTGGATTGATTTTAGAGCATTAAATAGAATCACAATAAAGAGTCGTTATCCTCTTCCTCGTATTGATGATTTGTTAGATGAGTTAAAAAATGCAGTTTACTTCTCTAAATTAGACTTGCGAAGCGGCTACCATCAGATCAGAGTTGCAGAACAGGATGTATGGAAGTCTGCTTTCAAAACGAAGCAAGGACTCTATGAATGGATGGTTATGTCTTTTGGCTTAACTAACGCTCTAGCTACATTCATGCGAGTCATAAATGATGTATTTAGACCATTCATAGATGATTTTGTAATAGTCTATTTAGATGATATTCTTGTTTTCAGTAGAACATGGGATGAACATGTAAAGCATGTAAAGCAGATTTTAGATGTTTTGAAAAGAGAAATTCTCTATGTAAAACTATCAAAATGTGAATTTGGCAAAACATCTTTGAATTATTTGGGTTATAGTGTAAGGGGTGGTTAGAAGTTAGAAGTTAGAAGTTTCTTAAGGGCAGCACAATATTGGAGAAAGTTTATTGCTAACTTTTCTTTGATTGCAGCTCCTTTACAGGCTTTGACAAGTGTGAAACAGGTGTTTCAATGGAGAGGCCAACAACAGAAAGCCTTCGACACATTGAAAGAAAGGATCAGTACAGCGCCAGTACTAGCACTGCCAGATCTTCAGCATCCATTTGAGACCGAGACAAATGCAAGTGAATATGTGATGGGGGCAGTGTTGATGCAACACAAGAAGCCTATATGCTTTCATTCTGAGACATTCACATCAGCAGTAGTTAACTATCCTATATATGATAAGGAATTATATGCATTAGTTTAGAGTGTTAAAAAGTGGAAACATTACATAATGGGTAAAGAAACAATCATACACACAGATCATCAACCACTTCAATATTTACACTCACAAACTAAATTGCAACAATCAAGACACTATCAGTGGATGGGTTTTCTACAGCGATTTCATCTTGTTATCAGATATAATAAGGGCATACATAATAAAGTTGCAAACATGTTATCAAGACCAATTATAAATGCATCCACAATACTTAAGCATAACTCAATAATTCATGAAAGTTACATTGAACAATATGCTTAAGACACAGATTTTAAGGCTGTATATGCAACTTTAAGTCATGGCAAGCAGGTAGAAGAATTGGATTATTTTATAAAGGACAAACTCTTATATCATTTGGGAAAGTTATGCATTCCACAAATTGAAAGAGTTAATATAATTCGAGAAGCACATACTTCTCTCATATCGGGTCATTTTGGTGTAAGTAAAACAGTTGCACAATTACAAAGATTCTGCTATTGGCCACGAATGAATGAGACAGTTTCTAGATATATTAAAGGATGTACTATGTGTACTACAAGCAAGCCAAGTAATAGAAAATTAGGCTTGTATACTCCACTTCCAATTCCTTCTCGTCCTTGGGAACGTGTTTCCATGGATTTTGTTGGGGGGTTGCCAAAGTCTAGAAAGAGTCATGATTATATCTATGTAGTTGTGGATAGGTTCAATAAGATATGTATTTTAACACCATGTAATAAACAGGTCACAACTGAACAAACTGCAAAGTTGTTCTTTCAAAATGTATGGATTCATTTTGGGTTACCCACTTCTATTGTATCCGATCGAGATTCTCGATTTGTCGGGAAATTTTGGTCAAGTCTATGGGAGTTAATGGACACAAAGTTAAAGAAGAGCACGTCATTTCGTCTGCAAATAGATGGTCAAACAGAAGTGGTCAACAGGACAATGATACAGCTGCTTCAAGGATATTGCAGCAAGCATCCCAAACTTTGGGATGAGCATTTGTGTTTGTGCAGCATGCTTACAACCATGCAAAACATTCTTCTACTCAGAGATCTCCTTTTGAGACTTGTTTTGGTTTTATACCAAAGTCTCCCTTGGATATTGTCTTTGGTAAAGACATAGCAGTTGATGGACACAGTGATGTGGACAAAGCAACCAAGTCCATTGAACAAATCCAGGAAATTCACCAGGCAATACAGCAATAGTTGGAAAGAAGCCAAGCAAAATATAAGGCGCAACATGATAAGCATCGAGTTGAGCATAGTTTTCAAGTTAGTGATCAAGTCTGGTTATACATCAGCAAAGAAAGACTGCAAGGGGAAGGTAACAATTTGAAACCAATTAGATATGGTCCTTTCAAAATACTTGACAAAATTGATGAAAATGCTTTCCGCCTAGATCTGCCAGCTTATATGCAAATCTATTCCGTCGTAAATGTTGAGAAAATTACGGTTGTATGAACCTTCATTGATTGAAGATCCCGAAGAGCAAGATCAACTACCTTCTATTGAAGATCTTTTGCCCGAGTATCTCAATGAGCTACAGGAGGACACGGTTCTTGACAGGAGGATAAGGACTTTGCGACGGGGAAATGTTGAGTATCTTCGAATTGCACTCAAAGGTACAAATCCAAGTAAAGCACGATGGATAGAGATGGGAAAAGTAAGGGGACTTTATCCTCACTTACTTGACAGCTAAAACCAACTTTTGGTGGACCAAAAGCTTCCAACGGGGAGGAGTGATGCAAAATGGATTCAGTCTTGCCTCTAGATCAAAGTCTTCAAATGCAAATGAAAATGGGATCAAGTCAAAGTGCTTAACGATACGAATCCAACGGTGTAAACGACGTGTAAATCCAAGTCCGGATGAAGAAACTAGAGCCAATCAAAGATTTCGATCAACAGTCAATGCCTACGTCAGCAGGACACGTGGCAACCCGAGAATGAGTCACATGTTCTGGATGATGTCAGCAGAGAAGGTGACGTGGCAATTTGTGATTGGTTCACACCATAGTCATTAGATTGTTCGATTAGAGGAGATCAACACATATCGCATTAGAACATGCAAGCAGGTTAATAGTTCAAACGGACGTGATGTGGTTATTCAAAAGCAGTTTAACTGCTTTGAGTTCCGGCAGGAAAGTGGTAAGTGGTATCTCGCGTGCCCTAAAGGTGGTAAACGGTTTTTTGAAAATCCACGCGATTACACTCAGCGGTCGACACGTGTGACACCAAAACAGCTTTTCTTGCGTGCTTTCAGAGTCTTAACCGTCGGGCTAGTGGGAGCACGATATTGCGCAACAGCCATAAGATCGAGCAGGATGGATCGACGGTGGAGATCAGCCAAGCTAGTTGGCAAGCGGGTGACGCGACAGCCGTTGGATCGAGCGAACGACACGACAGCCATTGGATCATTGGGAATTGGGATCTCCGCCAGGAAAAGGCCGGACAATCAGGGTCAACCCCACGCCCACCGGTCCTTTGGTTTATCCTTTGATTTTAATGTTATCGTATTATTCCACGTTCACCGCAGTTTTGCAACTATACATTGTATATCAATACCATATCACCGAAAGAGTGGACTAATGTGGTTTTGGGACCATTCCAGGGGTCTGGAGGTCATGGTGGCCAAATACGGTCGAGTTTATACTCGTTTTGACTCGAAAACTCGAGCTAAACACAGTGGTGAGATCCATTTTCTTATTTGAAACTCTGTTTTAGAGCTCATACCTGTAACAATAATTTGAAAACAAAATATAGAGGTCAACACTGGAAGCAAAAGGACCAGGAGACGTAGCCAGGAAGTCTGGTCATCTCCTTTATTAAATTTGGCTGTGTTGACGTGTTTGAATGTGTTTTCAAGTTGTTTTATGTGTTTATGTTATTCGCAATGTTTTCGATCCGCTGCACTAAGTAAAATAAGCAAATTCACACATAGTCTATAATACCTTTTTCATTATCGGATCACTGAGCCCAAATTTTGAAGTAGCTAGGGGTTGAAATTTTGGATTGTTGTTGATCTAAAGTTGTTGGACAAGAAGAGACTACTGGAGTTTGCTTAATCATCTTAAAAGGTTGACTTGGTGGAGGAGGAAGGTCTTTTGGGTCTAAGGTCTTTGTCTATCTTGATTTGATTTACTAGTGGACAAGTTTGACTGGGTTTTCCCCTATAAAGGGGTTTTAACTCTGCCTGAGTGCTTATATCTGGTGTCATTGATCTTCATGTTTTGATTTGATGAATGCTTGATAAAACAAAGATAAAAGAAGAAAATAAAGAGAAGATAATAAGGCTACAAGAATATCACAAGTAATTATCAATATAAGATAATTTTTCTACCTCCTTGATTTTTTAACATGGTATCAGAGCTAAGGTGAAGAAGGGAAAAAAAAGACAGCTTGAAGATCTACTGAAAGGGTCAAAAGATAAGCATCATATAAGGAAGAGGAAGGTCTACTATATCAAGAAAAGAAGACATGACAATGAAGTCTGAAAACAAGCTAGAAGGAGCCTCCAACTACAAGGTATGGAAGAAGAGGATAGATATTAT
Organism: Pinus taeda; assembly: GCA_000404065.3. Lineage (NCBI taxonomy): Eukaryota > Viridiplantae > Streptophyta > Pinopsida > Pinales > Pinaceae > Pinus > Pinus taeda. The sequence goes on along the minus strand of APFE031008046.1, from coordinate 190,523 downwards.
TCTCGCTAGGCATAAAATTTTGGATCTTGTTCAAGGAAAAGTTAAGAAACCTACAGATGATGTAGAAAATGAGAAATTCAAAGAAACTGACATCTTGGCCATGAATCTTATAGGAGATGGAGAAAAGGACAATCTAATCCCATACATATCCAATATAGGTTTCGTTTAAGAAATGTATGAAGCCCTCTCCAAGTTGTTTACCATCAAGAACATTGGTCAGATAGCTAGTCTCAAGAATGAACTAAGAACAATGAAGATGACAAAGGATGACACTATATCATCATATTTTGTAAGGATCTCTAGAATAAGAGATGAACTACAAGTTATTGATGAAGTTATACCAGAGAAAGAACTCATGATTGTTGCACTACTAGGTCTACCGAAATTCTAGAGCTCTTTTGCATCAGAAATTAGTAGTTGGAAGGATACACCAACCTTCGAATAAATGTGGAATGCATGCAGTCAAGAAGAAGCCTGCATCTCATTAGTAAATAACAATAAGGAGGATGAAGAAGACAATACTTCAAATTCCTACTTTGTTCGTAACAAGAAGAAGGGAACATTCAAGAAATTCAAAGGACCAAAGAAGAAGGTTGATCTATCAAAGATGGAGTGCTAAAATTGCCACAAAATGGGACATTACAAAAGTCAATGTCCTGAGAATCCAAGGAATAAGAAGAGAGAAAAAGAACATGCAAATGTTGTCGATGAAGCCCCACCTAAGAACAAAACTGAAGAACCCGATGTCATGGACTTATACTATTAAGTCTCCTCTTACATATCCTTCTTAGTCTACTATTTTAAGTTTTGTAATATGTTTTGATTTCTAGAGTTTATAGATCTAATATATCTTGTTAGAACATTTTTGAATTGTTTTGATAAGTTGTAGGTATCCCTCAGAAAGATTAGGATTAAGAGGGAGCCTTCACCATTTTACCAAAAGATAAGTATCATATGCCTTGTTTCCTCTTTTATGTTTGGTTTCCTCCTCACATCATAATTTGTTTGTATTGTATACTATATTACTAATAACCTTTTCCTTATATTTTCCTTGGTTAGGAAAGCTTGCAGAATGCACAAAGGTTATGGAGAAGGCTTCAAAAGAAAGACTTGAATCATGAAAGAAGCCTTGTTGCAAAGGAATCCCTTAAAGAATTGATGTCCTATGACGTTTGTTAAAGAACAACTCAAGGTATGTCTTAGACTACAAGTTTTACTGCAATGTTTTCTTCATACAAAAGGTATGATCATGCTTCTTTTGAAATTTGCTTATATTACTAACATTCTTATGTCTAGGGTTTTGAATCATAAAGATTCTTGTTAGGGTGATTAATCATTAGATTGAATCTACCCTCATTATACTATATCTTGTCATTTGATCATTCTTGTGAAACCCTAACCCTTAAGGTTCACTGTAAAACCCTAGCCTCTTAATGTTAAGAGTATGGCAATGTTGATTATGAAACCCTAGTCTTCTTAGGGTTCGTTGATAAAGTCTAGAACATATGATGAAATCCTATTCTTTTGAAGTTTAGGGTTTTGATAATGTCGTGATAAAACCCTAGTTCTTTAGGGTTTGTTGTTAATGTCTAGGCTATATAATGAAACCCTAGATTTTTAGGGTTTGGTGAATTAGGGTTTATGAACAACACCCTTGCAATAGTTATAGTAAGATCCTAGGAAAGAAATCCTAGGTGTATATTCTTCTGCATGATTGAAACCCTAGTCCGGTCAAAATTGTTGTATATCTAACTTTGATGTATTGATGTTTGTATCTTGGGTTTACCTAGTAGGTATGGATATTGATATGAGATGCTAGTGCATGATAATGAAACCCTAGACATGTATATGCAAGTATGATATCTTGATGGTTGATGAAATCAAGGGTATATAACAAAAGCCTAGTAGATATTGATATTCTAGGTCATGATGATATTGTTTTCGATTATTGATATGCTTTAACTTTAGTGATAAAATCTAGGGTTTGAAACAAACCCTAGTGGAGTCTAACATGTAAATTCTAAAAAGCATATTGTTGAAACCTTAGATGTATAGTACTATGATTGGATTGTTAGCTAAGGCTTTGTGTCTCGAAGATGGAGTCTATGGTTTATGACAAAACCCTAGCAAGAAGTTGAAGTCTAGTATGTAAAAAGATGTGATCCTTGTTGATTATGAACCTTACTAGGTTTAGGTATTCGATGACAAAAGCTTGAACGTTTTGATGCTTCCATTATAATGACTTGATTTTGATATAGTTAACTTCATGCTTCTATATATTTGTATTTGGTTGTACTTGCTATTAAAGTTTTACAGGTACATAATCTTCAAGATGTTGAAGATGTTCGTAACTGAAGATGATAATAATGATGAGCGTGATGAAGAAAGTTATAAGAAAGATGATGATCAAGATGACCTTGATGACATGAAGTATATCTGATGATGTCGTTCTCCCTAAGTTGAGAGGGAGCTTGGAAAGAAGAAAAGGTATATCTCGCCAATTGAGAGGGAGGGCATATTATGAAAATCATAAGTAAATACCTTGAAGAAAGAATGAAACCAAAGAATGAATAAAATAACTACAGATGGATGTTCATGAAAAAGACTTTAGAAATATTGAAGTTGTATTTGGTGCTACTGAAGAAGTGAAAGAAGAAAGTTTTCGACAAGTTGCATTTGGATAACTTGATCATGGTATAAGTAGCATCAGGATGATTAAGGACCCAAAAGATTTGTGTTTACTTGTATATATATATACTTGAAAGTTTATTATTGATTGTGGTTGTGATTGTGCAAGATCTCTCCATAAATAAATTGAACGTTTGAAGCATGCTCAGAGTGGTGGATATATATATCTAATTTAGTTGATAAGGAGAAATGAAGCATCTTGTGGCAACAAGATGCTTGGGAGGTCATTTGGTTGGCCTATATGTTGATGTCTAGATCCTGAAGTAGGGAGGGTGTAATTGGTCATGGAGCTCTGACCTTGGATACGCACCTAGATCCCCGGGTTGGTGTTAGAGCTTAAAAGCCTGATGGTACCTACAGTGGCTAAAGTTTAGTACACCCTAGTCCCACCCGATTAGAGTACCCTGGTCATGTCTATAATCTATAGCATCGTGCGTGTTGTGAACTCTTCATAGAGTATATCAATTTGAGATCTTCCATGTACCTCTATATATATGTAATTATGAATACCTCCCTAGTTAAGAGGGAGCGTTGAAAAATGTAACTAGTATCAGTCTTCATAATTGTATTTAAGTCATGATGTAATGTATTTGTCAAAAGAAAGAAAAAGAAATTGACTTATTAAAGCATGGGTTTCATGCTCGAGTCAATGGTTCTTAGGTCAAAGCCTCCATTGTAGGCTTCTAGGGTTTATGTCAAGTGTCTTTGTCCATGTCATAATGTAAAAGACCCTTCTTGGGCTTTATCAATCAAGAAAGAAATTTATTTTTATGTAAAATAGGTCATTTAGACCTCCTCCACCAAGTCGGCCTAATTAGAAAGGCAGAAACCACTATGAAAGGGCAGCAACTCGACTCATTTGGAGATCATCTACCACAAGTTTGATCTGCAATTGCTGGAGGCAAAAAAGGAGTGTGAAATTCAAGGAAGAGGAAGGAAACCCTCGTGAAGGAAAAGGAAGTCTTTGTCAAGCATAAGAAGTCAAATTTTCTCTCTCCTTGTCTCACACCTGTGAAGTTGTTGGGTTGCTAGTTGGGCCGAAATTCTGAAGTAGTTTGGGGTCGAAATTCTGGATTGTTGTTGGGCTAAAGTTGTTGGACAAGAAGAGACTATTGGTTGGCTTAATTATCTTGAAAGACTGACTTGGTGGAGGAGGAAGGTCTTTTGGGTCTAAGGTCTTTGTCTATCTCTATTTGATTTACTAGTGGAAGAGTTTGACTGGGTTTTCCCCTATAGAGGGGTTTTAGCCCTGGCTGAGTGCCTACATTTGGTGTCGTTGATATTCATGTTTTGATTTGATGATTGCTTGATGAAACAAAGATAAAAGAAGAAAATAAAGAGAAAATAATAAGACTACAAGAATATCACAAATAATTATCAATATAAGAGAATCCTTCTGCCTTTTTTATTTTCTAAGAGGCACAACGCCAGGTCCACAACTCATGAATAGCTCAAAGATAACTCATCAACCATCAGCTCAGTAATAGCAAACATGTCATAGAGTGTGATTTAAATCCAGGTGGGGAGGATGACAACTTTTCCTCAAAACCACTCGAGCTACACCCAATTGACACTTGTAACTTCATTTTTTTGTATAGAGAAGTGTACTTTGTTATCCAAACTTTGTGTACTTGCCACTCTAATTTTCAGTTTATATTCTCATGGTGAATTAAGTAGTTTCTAGGGCTGTTTGGTATGCTAATTTATCATGAACAGTTAATATTTTTTGTTAAGTGATTTGACAAATATATAGAAGCTAAGAGAGTTAATATGTGGATGTAATTGCTTTTAAGTTATCTTAGATTTGTTATATATTGGAGATCATACCCTAAGGGCTGGAAATATAATTCCCTTGAAGTACAATTGTTCAATGTTTATTTTCTTAGGCTGTCTTGTGTATTTGGATGGACATAAATATTTCGTTGGATAGAAGTGAAATATATATCATTTTAATTCATATTTTAGATTCAGCCCTGAGACTGAAAGCTTACAAGACATAGATCCAAAGAACCTCATGGTTGAAGTGAAATTTATGTATTTGCATTAAACAATGGCTTGTCAAAATTTCCACACACATCAGATTATATATATGTGTGTGTGTGGTGTCTAATTTCAGATGTCATCATTGGATATATAATTTCCTAAAAGACTTAAATATGCTTGTCCTGCATAACAAAAGTAGCATCTCTATGTAGTGAATACATAAGCATTGAATTTGTCACCATAATGTCAGCATTAAGTCAATGTTTGGGTAAAAAGTTATAAAACAAATACTTGTTGAAATTCACTTGGAACCACCCTACACAGCTATGTTGGTGCCTAGTGACTGGTATGGTCAGCCCTTTGTTTTTGTTGCAGCATTTAATGCATGCTAATGGCATTTTGCTCTGCTAATTTACCCTTCTGGATTTAATTTTGGACATTACGGCTATGATTGAATAATGACCCTGTGCCACTTTTGTTTGATGTAAGTAGTAATTGAGAATCTAGGATAAAAGGATTTGTTAAATTACCCAATTTTGCAAGAATATGTGGTCTATGCGCCACTTTGATATTTTTTCCTCCAGAATGTTTTAATAGAAAAATAGAAAAGACATAATAGAAATAGCAATAACTGTCATGAAATACTATTTTATTGTTTAACTTTCCAGATCGAAACTGCTGAGATTCTAATCTACATTGTGAAAATATTTTCAGTCCTATGCTAATAATCTGATACTTCGAGAATTTTTTTGTCTTAATCAACTCATTGATCACAAATGTAGAATCAATCCATTCATTGCATACAAAGCTAAAATCATAAATGGTTTGAGGGAATCGACCCTGTGACCACGTAAAGAAAAAAAATACGAACCTGAGCCATATTGATGATCAGAGTCCGGAACCGAGGATGGTGAGCGGCTTGTGTTTTGAGCCTTGTGGCGATGGGCTTGCTTAGCGTCTTGAGAACCAATGTCCCCAACTTGAACAATGGAAGAATCATTATTTATTACGATTATTAGCCAAGAACCCAACAAAAATAAGCCTATCAAATCAAGGATCCGATGCATTTGGGGTCTTTCTAATCATTTCTGTTTATAATTGGACGAGTTTTGAGTTCTAGCCGATCGGACAACGGATGGCTTGCCGAACAAGCAAATTTCGCAGGGCAAATTCCGCGAAACATTCCCTACGCCATTTAGTTCAGTTGACCGGCAAGAAATTAACGGTGTATGGAAAAATACATATTGTAAAATCTAGTTGATGCATTCTGCGAGGACCGGTGTGAACAGCTGAGTTGGTTTTATGTGCCTTTTGTTTTTTAAATAGGGTTGTGGAAGCCAAAAGCAGGGTATAGCGCTTGGGTACGGATTTAATGGTCGGAATGGCAGGTCCGGTCGGAATATTGCATATGCATTTGATCAGAGGCAGCTTCCTCCTTGCTTTTGGAAATTTAATCATTCTTTGAAATGTCTAATCAATCCTTTATGCAAAAAATTTATCCTCGTTGCATTGAGGAATGAATCTGACTGTACATAGTTTGGTACGAATATGTCAAGTAAAGTAAATCTGGCTGTAAATAGTTTGGTACGAATATCTCATATATAAAATGAATTTCCCCAATAAGGAAAAAAAATGGTACGAATATCTTATATATAAAATGAATTTTTTTTAAAATTAAAAATGTAAATAGTATAGTGAGTTGAATTATGTGTAGAAATAAATTTAATTTTGGATTTTACTAAATGTTTATAGAATCAAATATCTTTTTTTTTTTTCTTTTCACTGGTTAGATCTAGAATTAAGATGGATATTTAATTATTAATTATAATTATAAATATAATTAATAATTTTATGTTTTTTATTTTATTTTATTTTTAATTTTGTGTATTTAGATGGCGTTAAAATGTTTAGAGCACATTACAACATCTCTATCAAATTGGATTGGACAGTGCTATAAACATAACAATATGGTGTTATGTTTAGAGTACATTACAACATCTCTACCATGTTGAGTTGGAGAGCACTATGAACACAACAATATGGTATGGTAACACGAACAAAATAAACACATACCACATCATCATACAACAAGGGCTCCCACAGATTGGACAACTAGTTTGGCAATACCTCTTTTCAAGAGCGGTGACGTCAATAATCCCTCCAATTATAGGATCATTATGATAAACCCTTTGTTTGCAAAGTTATTTGGAAGCATGCTAGAAAACAAAATTAGCAAGTGGGCAAAAGAAAGAGATAAGCATGCTAAAGGGCAAGCAGGTTTTAGACCTAAACATTCAACGGTTGATCATTGTATAACTTTAAGGGACATCATTGAAAAAGTTTAGGAGAATAAAGAAGAAGTCTTTTGTTGCTTTGTTGATTTCATAAAAGTGTTTGACTCGGTTCCTAGGGATAAGCTTTGGCACATAATGGAGGAACTTGGGGTTCCTAAACATTTGAGAGCAGTTGTGCATAGGCTATATGAAGAGGTGAAAGTCAAAATTAGAACTTCAGCAGGCATTTCTGAAAGTTTTAGAAGCGATATCGGGGTCAAGCAAGGTTGTCCATTGTCTCCTACCCTTTTTGGTTTATATATCAACAAGCTTGATGAGTGGTTAAATTTGCAAGGGGGTGATGGTATCTATTTGGGCAAGTTTGTTATAAGGCTTCTTTTGTATGCAGATGACCTTACTCTGATTGCTAAATCGGCTCTTGGTTTGCAAGATCACTTACTATCCCTTGAGCATTTTTGTAGAAGTGCGGGGAAGCAAGTCAATATCAGCAAAACGAAAGTAGTGGTCTTCTCTAAGAAAAAAAAACATAACCAACATAAGTTCTACTTTGAAGGCAACATTCTAGAAGAAGTTGCGGATTACAAATACCTCGGAATTGACTTCAACAGAAATCTAAACTGGAATGGTTGTAGAAAGAAAAGGACTTTGGGGGGTTGGAAAGCATTTTATGCTTCTCAAAATAGGTGTAGAGAGGTAGAGTTATGAGACTGGAAAACCACTCAAACTCTTTTTGGGCTTCTAGTGATTCTGGTGATTCTCTATGGTTGTGAACTATGGGCCAACAGTACATCCGACATGCAGTGGAGACAAATTGAGAAAATTCAGAAGCGTTTGATTACAAACAAATTTAAGATTAAAAGTGTAGTTCCTTATGATATCTTGTTAAGTGAAACAGGGATTGCTCCTATTGAAGCAATTGATATGGTGCAAGTCATAAGGTATTTAAAAAAAATTGAGCAAATGGAAGAGGGTAGATGGCCTAAGGGTTTAGTAAATGGGGTATTGGCTTGAATGTGTGTCCCATAAGCAGCGAAGAGATAAAAGCTTTTGTTATGGAAAAGTTCCACAAGCGTACTTGGGATAAGGAGCTAGGAAGAAAGAAAAATTACTATATTGAAGTGTTTAATCTCACTCATAGTCATCAAGCAAAAGCATACATAGAGGCCAATATCTCTTTGAGAGCCAAAATTCTTATTGCTCAGTTAAGGATTAATTCTCATCAACTCCGTTGTGAAACAGGGCGCTGGAAAAGGCCAAAGGAAGTGTAGGAGGAAAGAGAATGCATTTTTTGTTCTTCCATAAAAGTGGAAACATAAAAACATTTCATTTTAGAATGTGAGGCCTTCAAAGACAACAGGAAAAGTTATGCAGATACACTGGTAGCTAGCTCTTGGGATAATCTATTTAGCGAGGGGTTTGTCGAGAAGTTGGGAGCATTTATTTTGAAGCTTCACAACAAAATGGTTGAATACATCAAGCAAATGAAGAAGCAATCTGTCCCATAGGCTATCTTTAGCGTCGTGGACGTTAAAAATAATTTATTTCTTTCTTTCTTTCTATCTATAAAAGTTGAGGAATGGTAATCAATACTGTATCTCATGAATTTGATTAGTTTTGAGATAATTATATTGTGATATAATATTAGAAATCATTGTGTAATATTTAATATGTTAATTTTTTTAATAATGTTTTAATGTTAGTGAGATCATTTTAATAATATTAGAATATATTGTTTTAATTTTTATTATTTAATTTAATTTATGTTATATATTGAACATTTAATTATGTTGTGGATATTTTTGGAATAGAGTTTTCAAAATTTTAATTTAAATTATCAATAATTATTTGGTGGATGGTATGGATTTCACTTTATGGAATATTTTAGAATATTCATAATAGTAGTCACAAATCAAAAGTTGAGATTTATCTCAAAAGTAGTTATGTATTTTTCATATAAATAGTCTCATATGAAATTAGTTATGTGTTCTTTGGGTAAGTGATATTCATAAGTCATGGTATTGCCTCATAGTATTGTAACAAGGCCTATTTACAAGTTAAAAATGTTTATGGTTAAATGGGAGTTAATCTCTATGGTTAAGAATCTTGTTACGTGTTTTTTTAAATGCCCATAGGTTTAACTCATGTATTAATTATTTTTATAAATAGTAAGAATAATTTAAAAATAAAGTTATAATTTAGTTATTTTTTAAGTTTTTTTAATCTTGCCTGTGTTAGATGTATTATAGTGTTTTGATGCTTATCATGGGTTGATCCCTATCGGCATTTTCCAGTCATTTAACTTATATGGTTGTGTTAGTATTTATTAAATAATTGTTATGGTATGTTGCTTTTAGTATTTGTTTCTATAAGTGTTTGTGTTTGTATTCGTGGTTTAAGGCTTCTTAGCAAGTTAGTACATTTTATAGCCAACAATCTAGGGAGATCCCCAATGTCGTGTCTTGAATCACCTTAGAGAGAGGATCCCCACAAGCACAACTTAGTTATGTGTTCCCCAACAATTATGGTGCCTAGGCATTTAAACAATAAATAGTTAGTCATAATTAAATTGCTTATTATTTATTGTCAGAGCTAGTCGATTTTGAATATCAATATGTTCCTCATTTTGAGTAGTTAGTTCACTTATATGTTTGGAGCATGTCAACTTTGATTATGATTTTAATTTGTAATATCTTTGTTTTCATCCCTATAGTATGGATTTGTATGTACTAATTAACTGGCTATGAGCCTAGACATGTGTGGTCTAAGTTGAAGTATGACTTTAAACATTGGCTATTGACTAAGCATGTAACTATCCCTATAGTGTATTTTGTTTTTGTAATGCATGTACATTGTAAATAGAATGTAAAATCCACTAAAAGGCTACAAGTGAGTACAAATATCAAACATGGTTATTAATCCACTTAGTTAAGAAAAGGGACTTAGGGGACTAAAAGAAAATTAAGAATATCCCATTGTTACCCACACTTTATACTAAGTTTTCCCGCTTTTATATTTGTGTTCACTAATTACTAACGAACCTTGAGAACAATTATCTAAGGGAAAGATATGGGGTCTTCTTGTGAAGGTACATTGCCTCTTCTTCACATGCAATATATGACTTCTTTAGGCATGCAAGCTTCTTCTTCAATTCATTATTATTTGGGTCATTCTCCTTTATTTTCATAATCCCACCTTGTTACCAAAGCCTACTTATGGATAATTGTTGTTATTGACATGAGAAAAGCATGACTAGGGTTATCAATAAATGTTAAAAAGAAAGAGAGGCATTCTTCATCAGTAAATCCCTCGTTCACAACAATAGAGATTCCCTTTCCTATAACAGAGCACTAAAGGGAAAGGGGATTGCCCAAGAGATTGTGTGGTGAAGAAGAAAATTCCTTCCCATGTATTATGCAAGTTGAGATAGAAGAGTGTGATTGATTGAAATAAGTTGCTCAATTAAAATAGGATTGTCGTGCTTGAGAGTTATAGAATTGGGTGAAGTGAAAGAGATTAAGGCCAACTAGTAGGATTTCACCCTTGTAGGCTCATACTCCTAGCTTAAGGGTGGCCCTAATGACAAAGTACGTACAATTGGATAGAACTGCATGCTCACTTACAACCAGTTGGTAGAGAATTATATAAAAGATTAGTACTTACTCTTGTTGTTGTTATTTTTCCCTTATCTTATTCCTTCTATTACGAGACATTTGATGGCGATGAGTAATGGGAAAATTAATACACTAATAACCTTGTTCTTAACTACAATAATGAGCTCCATGTGTCGTGTGCGTTGAACATATTAGTGTTGTTCATGCCATTATATTAACTGCTAGTTTTTTATGGTTGGGTAGCATTGTATAGGTGTTATAGTCTCGACTTTGGTCAGAGAGGCTTTAAAACACTAGAACTCCAGAACCCAAAAAAAGTTGTAGGAGAAAGCACCTAGAGATGGCTCAATTGAGTAAATTAGTCAATAATTAAATCTTTCCTAAGTCTAACTTAGGAAAAGTGATTAATTAATAACAATTAATTGAGAAATGTGAGATTTCTCTAGAAACTCGCATGGATCGACTCAGGATGATTTTAGTCATTGATGAGGATTTAATCATGGTTGTTGGTGAGCTAACAAGAGATTATAAGAGGAGGTTGATGGGGTTGGAGCTAGACACTCCAATATTGTGAGTTCCTTGGGAAATTGAGCTACCCAATTGCAGAGATCGAGCGAGGGAGAGAAGTTCAATCCAGAAGGAAGGTATTGATGGAGCAGCAAAGTCATTTCTAGCAGAGCTTCTCAGCAGCAGTAGTTGGGTGGCCGAATTATTTATGCAAAGAGGTCGAGCAACTAGTGCAAGCAGCCAAAAACCTCAGTTTAAAGTGTTTGAAAGTGATCGTATCAGTTGTTGGAGGCCGGGAGATCACCCAGAAGGTAGAGTGAGTCACTTCTAGGGCAAGAGGGAGGGAGGACGGCTCATCCAGAGCCAACTAGCAGGCAATTAAACATTATTTGAGCCAAGAAATGTGCATTTCTGGTCAGTGTGAGTTGTTGGGGGGAAGTGAGAGCAGGGCCAGAGGGGCCGAGTTTGGTTGTAGAAGGGGGGGTTTTCCTCAAAATAATTTTGACAGTATATTTTGCTGGAGGATAACCAGTTTGGCATCCATTTTATTGTATTCAGATTTGTTGCTAAATAATTAATAATAAAACCCTCATTTGTTGCATCGATTTTCTCGCAATGGGTTTTTCTAGGACATTTGTCCAAAACTAACTTTGTCGTTTTTTTTGTGTGTGCATCTATATTTCTTAGATCCTAATTATTTTCCGAAGCATTTTATTTATGAAGAATTGTAGCATGCTTTATTCGTTGTTTGTCGTAGCAAATAAACTGCATAATTAATCAGTTAGTTGAATAAATTTACAGTTTCTGCAATTTAAGGAAAATTGCACATGGTATCAAAGCAAAGTTGATCAAATTGGAAGCTTAGGGGCAGAAGGAAGAATTCGTGCAGATTCAGAGGGAGTCTGGAAAATCGATTTCTAGATTTGCGCAGAGCCAGCCAGGTAGTTCGAGTTGTTGGGCAGAGGGTTCAATTTTCCACTGGCAAGTTGCACGAAAAATTTGAATTTCTCAAGAGCAATTCATGCAGGTAATACGTTAACATATCAGCGTTTTCGTAAAGCAAATTCTTGATCTAGGCATAGTTTATTTTGCAGAAAATTCACAAAGTAGGATTAACGTTGGGAAGGGAGGAAGAGAAATAGCACACACGGAGGGATTTTTCTTAGAGGGTTTCCATATCTAGTTTATAAGAGGAAATCTATGATTTCCAGTTGTAGGTGGCAAGAGTAGCTAGCAAAAATGTGCATTCCAAGAGGGAGTTTGAGTAGCAGAGCAGGTAGATGAGTAGGAAAGGAGGAGATTCCTATTTATTTTTCAAGTTGTGACTTTTGCAGAAAATGGCCTTAGTAGGACTTCGATATCAAGATAGGCTAGATGGAGCCTCAAAGTATTGTATCTAGAAAGCCAAAATATATTTCCTACTAGATGAGCATGGTTTGAAGAAGTACATAGAGAGAGTCGTAGTCGTACCAATAGACCCGTACCAGCTAGAGAAATACAATAAAGAGATGGCCAAGGCGAAGCGGTTGATTCCCAATGGAGTTCGAGATCATGTAGTCTCACACATTGCAATAAAAAATGCAACCAAAGGGATGTGGTATTCTCTCACATCACTATACTAGAATTCTTCTGAGAATTAGAAGATGTTCTTGAAGGAGAACCTGAGAACCACTAGAATGGAGAAGGGAGAAGGAGTTACCCCCTACCTCACCATGATTTAGGATGTCTGGAATGAGCTTACTGTAGTTGGAGAGACACCTCAAGATGTTAAGTTGTTGCATGTAGTTATTAACGGTTTCACCGAGGAGTGGGCTACTTTGATCAAAGGTATTACTGGGTGAGATTAGCTACTGGTTTGGGATCGATTATGTGCAGATTTCACGCAATAAGGGATGTGAATTGATCTAGTCAAGAGTAGTCTCAGTGGCAATAATAGAGCATCGGAGAGTGTGAAGGAGGAGGAGAATGTAGCCCTTACATCGAAGGGAAAGGCAAAGAAAGGTCACAGTTGGGGACAAGGCTCAGATGGAGAAGAAAAGAAGAAGAAGAAGGATCTATCGAAGATCAAATGCTTCAGGTGTGGTGAGTTTTGTCACTACAATACCCAGTGTCCTCAGAGGAAGAAGGACAAGAAGGAGAAGCAGGACCAGGCAACAACTTTGGCAGAGATTGACCAGTTGTCATCCAGGTTGGAGGAAGACTTCGTTGTGTATGAAGTTATACCTCCAAGAGAGAGGTGGGGAGACATTGATCTTTAGACTCCATAGTTGTGCAAAGTTGGGAAAGATCCTTCAAGGAGAACATCAAATAGGTGTTTCCTCTAGGATCAATACCCTTGCTATAGGGGCACACAATATTCAGTAGCAGATGGATCAATGTTAATGATGGCATAGTTAGTTCTTGCTTGATAGTTGTAGTATTAATTACAGTTAAATGTTGAGGAGTGCAAAGAAGTTGCAACACAAATAGAGTCAATAGGCAATGTAGAGGCTAGTGGCAGCCAGAGGCTCAGGAGACGTGCAGAACCGATCTAAAGACATTGTTGATTCAGAGATTTGTTCTTAGTTGCAACAGTAACAACAACATGAGATCAATTGTGGCATAGAGTAGAGTTGGCAACAATACATGATGTACAATGCAGTGTCAGCAGTAGTCCAATTGTGTAGTAGCATGGTGGATAGTGGTAGGTTGTCACAGTTGTTAGACATCAGCAACATGTATGGGAGGATGTTATGCGATCATCTATAACACCTTCCTCGCTAAGAGGGAGTCTTAGTTTTTATCATTGAGTAGCATTGGATAGTTGTTCTAGTCTCGACTTTGGTAAGAGAGGCTTAGAAACACTAGAACTCCAGAACCCATAAAAAAATTTAGGATAAAACACCTAGATAAGGCTCAATTAAGTTAATTAGTCAATAATTAAATATTTCCTAAGTCTAACTTAAGAAAAATGATTAACTAACAACAATTAATTGAGAAAGATAAGGTTTCTCTAGAAACTCACATGGATAGACTCAGAGATGATCTTAGTCATTGATGAGGATTTAATCATGGTCATTGGTGAGCCAACGAGAGATTAGAAGAGGAGGTCAATGGGATTGGAGCTAGACACTCCAGTAATGTGAGTTCCTTGGCACATCAAACTACCTAGTTGCAAAGATCAAGCAAGGGAGAGAAATTCGAGCCAAAAGGAAGGTAGGAGTGAGATTGAGGGAGCAGTAGAGTCACTTATAGCAGAGCTTATCAATAGTAAAGCATCAGTAGCTAGGAGGTTGAATTATTTCTATAGAGAGGTCGAGCAGCCAGAAACCCCAGTTTGAAGTGCCGAAAAGTGATCGTTTCAGTTGTTGGAGGCTAGGAGATCACCCGAAAGGAAGAGTGAGTCACTTCCAGGGCTAGAGGGAGGTAGGACAGTTCATCTAGAGTCAGATAGCAGGCAATGTGAATTAATTAAGCCAAGCAGTGCACATTTCTGGCCAGTGCGAGTTGCTGGGAGGAAGCGTGAGCAGGGCCAGAGGGGCCGAGTTTGGTTGTAGAAGGGAGGAATTTCCTCAAAATAATTTTGGTAGTATATTTTGTTGGAGGATAGCCAATTTGGCATCCATTTTATCATAGTCATACTTTTTTTTTGAAGAATTAATAATAAAACCCTCATTTGTTGCACTAGTTTTCCCATATTGGGTTTTTCCGGGTACATTTGTCCAAAAATAATTGCGTTAAGTTTTTATGCATGTGCATCTATATTTCTCAGTTCTTGTTTATTTTTCATGGAATTTTATTTGTGAAGAATTGTAGTGTGATTTATTCATTGTTTTTCGTTGCAAATAAACTGCATAATTAGTCAATTAGAAGAATAAATTTCCAGTTGCTACAATTTAAGGAAATTTTCACATTAAATCCTATAAATAATTAAGTTACTATTGAATGGGTTCTATGTCTAATTCATGGGCACTGCAATTTAGTATACATGTTTTATGACTAGTGTTCTACTATTTGCATTAATTATGCATTATAATGCATGAGTAGTCTAGCTAGTGGTTTTTGGAGTACCTCATGCCTTTGACATTAGTACAAATTGGATTGAGTACATTACACAGTGATATCAAAGCAAGGTTATAGCACTAGGTTGTAACGGATGAAAAGAAAAGAAGATAAAGTGTGAAAAAATAGTAATAATGGCCAAGTTGTTGATGAGAGAGTTAAATTTCTAGAAGCATGGTTGAACTCACTATTGGGAATATGATTATGAGATTGAATTAGAGATTGAGATAGAAACAAGTTCAACGTTCTGCAGTGTTATGAGAAAAATCACCCAAGATTCATAGTCGTGTGCATATGGTCTTAGAAAGTGGTTGAAGTTAGGTTGTAATGATGAAATTGACAAAGGTGGTTGAAGTAAGGGAGAAGTTAGGTCTCTTAAGAGAGCTTGAGAGAAATACACGAAGGTGACTAAAGTTAGGGAGCATGATGAATCCTACTAGAGTCCCCATGAAACCAAAGAAGATGAGGAATTAGCTTTCATGGTTTGGGCCATGTGGCACACCCTAATTGGTGTCGATTATAAATTTGCACTCCTACAAAGATAGGCCATCACAACCTACATTGATCCAAACCTTTGATCATGATCCAGGTCAACGATCAAGATTGATTCCAAAGAGAAATTACAAATAAGTTAACAAGGCAAGGTCACATGAGGAGGACACATGCATCTTTCCATTAGTATGGGTTATGAAGATATGACATGGGAAGGACTGTTCCTTACAACCCATAGTGATCATAATTGTCTATTAGATTTGAGACAATAATGAGGAATATATCTAGGATAACAATGCATGATACTTTAACCATTAAAGTCTATGGTGGAGGAGATATGTGGCACTAATATGTTAGTGTGACTTTAAAATAGCACACTACAAAAAAGAGCCTTGTTAACCCATCAAGATTTTTATCGCTTATGGAATTGGAGATCAACAGTGGGAAAAGCACCTACAAAGAAGCTATATGGGGTTTAACTTAAATGATATAATCCACCATCCAATTGCAAATTAGCACATGCATAATAAGGCTTAAGGGCAAAAAAGGAAAGAAAAGGAAAAGGAAAAAGAATGAAAAAGAATGAAAATAAGAAAGAGAAAGGAAATAAAAGAAAAGGATGGCATGGAAAGACTAGTTAAAGACACATAGACTCCAAGTGGACACCATGTCACTTGACAAATAAGCATGTGACACGTGGATGCCATGCCAATAAAAAAATATCATTAAAAAAAGAGTTACGAGGCCAAAATTGTATTTTGGCAAGAACTTTGTCATAAAATCTCTATTTGAGCTCAAATTTCAAGTGGAAATCCACTAAAACAATGTCCGTAAAAAAATCTTTCAGCTCGAGTTTGCAAATTCTACACCAAATTCCATAAATTGGTAAAGCGCAGTTTTCAAAGGATAGCCTTGTACTTGGTATTAGCAACTCCACTAATGATAAAGTTTGGACAATGAGAAATATAGGAAAGAACGCAAAAACCAAAAAGAGCATTTGAATAGATTTCAAAGGGTTCAAAGCATAACTAGAGAAATTAGGCCAAATCCACTATTACAAAACATTTTTTTGGCAATCCATAAATTATATATGAAGGAAAAGCGACTTGAAAGGTGAGACAACAAATGTGGAAATTTCCCATAGTCAACATTTCATATTTTCAATGTTCCAAATGATTTTGTCCTACAAAATTTTCATTTTTACACCATTTGGGGAATGTGTTTTTGGCTCAATTCACCCAAAAATAATTTAGTGCAAAAGAATGATAAAGTTGAATTTTGTTGTAGACAGAGAGGATGATTAGAATATAAAATCATCGAGTTAAAAGTTAATGAGTGTTCAATATCAAATTAATATTAATGCCCAATATAAAGGTTTTTCTAATTCTTGTTAGTTTTTCTTCTATCGGTAGCAAAAAAGGTCATTGAACTTTATCACACGCACAAAAAGTACACAAATTAGGTAAGAGTAGTGAACTTCTAGGAGTTGTGATGTTTACCTCCAAACTCATATTTGGACAAGAGTACAGTCATTAGAAAGCTATATATTATATTATATATATATATATATATATAATTATATATATTATAATAATATATTTATATATATATATAATTCTTTTCTAGAAAATTAGAAGAAAAGAGCTTGCAGGCTTGATTTGACAAATAAATTGTCAATATGGATAATTTCCAAAATACATTAAAAGAAAATTTGCAGATTTTGGGGATGAAAATTATTTATCAAATGTATTGTATCAACCGTTTTACAAATAAATTGTTGTATTAGAAATAGATGCTAGAATCAAGATTAAGCTCTTTGAGGAAAAAATATGGAGGATGGATAAGACCCCTTTGAGAATGAGTAAGAGGTGTTAGGATTAGATGTCAATATGGAGAATGATGAGATGAAATCCAATGACCATATGAACAAATAGGAACATAAAGGCCTAGTAAAAACCATGAGAAGCTTGTAGAATGAAGTCCAGAGTTTTCGACCAAACAATGAAATGATGATTAGAGATCAACAAAAGCAAAACCAAATAAATGATTGATTGGTCCAAAGCTTGAACCAAATACAAAGATAGTTGCAACAAGGACCTAGTTCAAGTGATCTGTTAATTTGGCAGCTGAGTGAAAAATTCCAATCATGAGACTAGATTCCTCATTCCGAGACAAACAAAATTGACATTTGAAGCACTAGATTGAGATAACGGAAAGTGTGTTTTTGAAGTAAACCCCACAATGACACATTTGATCAAGTCGGCCTAAGGACAAATTGCCTCTCTTCTAACGCCTATAAATACAAGTGACCTCAAGCTCATTTAGAGATCATAACAAAACAACTTATCTTCTTCTTTCTCAATTTGATTGGTCCGTACAGGTCTGAAGCACTTATTCTCTTTACACGCGTGGGCAAAAAGGACGAAATTATAGGTGGTCAAAATCTGAAGTTGTTCTACAACTTTGAGAAGTGCTGACTAAAGTTAACTTTGCCTTTTTGGGTGAATTTTTGGTTTGATTTTTTTGGGAATTTTTTTCTCTCTCTAGGCGGCATTTTTTGGCACAAAAACCAAGGCATTTGGAGCACTTTGATTGCAAGATAAATTGTAGACTTGACTGCAAATTTTTTCTCCTTTGACTGAGTATTCTTAGATTGTTTTGGGCTAACTTTGACCAGCAATTGAGGCTAAGATTGAGGATAGTTGACCGAGCTTCTAAAAGATAGATTTGATCGTTGACTTGGGACTGGTTAGGGCATGTTGACTGTTGTTGACCATTGACCAAGATTGCAGATTTTTAACAGTTGTCCATATTCAACTATTTCATCTTTAGTTTTTTGTTGGTTGATTTGTTGGATAAGTCAAGGCTTTGACTTTGACTCTTGTTGATGGATTTGGGCTCATTGTACTCTCTATTTAACATTTTATGACAATCTAATAGAAGAAGAATTTTCAAAGGTTTTTCCCTGGTATTTGACCAAATTGGTGGCTCTTGTTGATGTGTTCATTATCTCATATTATCATTACATTTACTATTCTACCTTTAGTTATTGAATTGAATTGGAAGATTAAATTATTGTTGAATAAGATCACTTATTGAAGAATTGAATTGGGCTAAAGTAATTAAAACAACATAGAGGAGTGGAAAATTAACATAATGTTGGAGGAATTATAAATAAATTGAGTAGAAAACCTCGAGAATCAATAAGAACCTATGGGATATGACCTATCATCTCTCTCTATCTAATCCATTGTGAATGAGTCATGTACTTTTCAAGATCCATTGGTTTGTGTATATGTGTCTCCAACTAGACACCAAAGAAAGAGGCATGAATGAGACAACTTGCAAGGAAAAATTTGTTAGATTAAGCTACCTATTTTTGAGGGTGAGAACCAATCTAGACAAGATGTTGAAGCTTGGTGGTTGGAGATGATAAGGTATTTACAATTACGTGATTACTCCATGAACATGAAAGCTAGGATTGTTGTTTATAATAACATATCCTAGCTAAAATACAGGTAATACTTGACTAAGGAGGAGCCCTACCTCCTTATGCAAGGCATCGATTAAAATCACAACAACACTTATATTATCAACACATCACATGCACAATAAATGAAAAGGAATAAGAACAACAAAATTTTGTATTAAAATAAATCAAAGTACATTCTCAAGAATATACTCTTCTCCCTACTACTCCCTAGCTTGAGTAGAGCAGGGGTATTTATACAATGTCTCTATTTCTTAGTTTGATCAAGGAAATAGGGGACAACCATGAGAACCTTAGATTCTCGGGTTGTTCCCTCTTTGTAATCAACATGTCAAAAGATGAAATTGCTAAATCACTGAGCCAACAAAATAGGTAGGAAATCAAGTCAGAAACAACTACAACCAATTATTTCTTGTTGGACGGACCAACTTCCTTCGTCCTTTGTTTCACTCGGTGGCAAGTGGGGTATTCTCTAGTTGGGCAATTGTTGAGTGACAATGGTTCATTTGGTGGTTATCCGTGATGAACTATTATAAATGTCCATAGAGTTGCAACAATCGCTTTTGATAGTCGGTGTGCCAAGATGTTGCAACATCGAGACCCTAGATGTATTACAACAATGTAAGGGTGTTGCAACACTGATATGTTATAGGTGAACTAGTGGTGTAGTAGCAATGTAGAGATGTTGCAACAACACAAAGAAGTTGTAGCATTAACTATTTCATCCTTCGTCAACGCCTCTAGGGGTTTTTATTATGACTCTGTCTGTAGTATTTCTCATGCTTGCCTTATTAGTTGGCATAAAAGGTGGATTCTTTCCTTAATGCATAAGAATGAACACTAAAAGTGACATAATCAGAGAAATATTGTACCTTGGTAAAAAATTGCATTATTGTGAGCAAAATGGGTTATAATATGGTATGGGATGGGAAAAAGGTATAAAAAAGGTGGAAAATGGATGCCAATTTGGGCAACGATCATCTCCCCCTAGCTAAAAGTGTTGAATGTCCCTATGCAACTAGATAGTTAGTCAAGATCAAAGTGGGAGTGTCTTCCATGGAGATTGCTAGCGTTGTAGTCAACCTCCCCTACTCCATAGGTGTGGAAATATCCTTTTCTTTTCTCAATATCCCTCCAGTAAGTAACCTCTTCCTTCTTGGTCATGTTGTAATCATTTTGATATCTTGGGGATGGTAGCCATATCACGGGGTAGTGCAAATTAAGGGTTATCCACTTATTACCACAACTTTCCATGCACTTGATGTACCTGTGGAATCTCTCCAAGGCCCAAGAGATGAAAGAGCTTCTTATGATTAATTCCAATGAATACTAAGCTCATATAACCCTCAAAGAAGCCCCCAAGGTGAGAGAGAAATACCTAGGCTTTCCCTCTTGGAGTAGCACCTCGAGCAAGATATTTTATGGATGAAACTCGGGAATATGCTCACCGAAATTGGAGCATAGGTAGCCTAGACCACCTATTTGATGTTGCAACCCTCAGATTCTTGAAAAATCACCTCCCTAATATTTCGCTAAAAGCCCTAGATTTTTGCCCTACCTTTAGGGGACTGAAATTTAGGAGGAGAAAATATGGAGAAAGAGGAGTTTGATCACAAAAATCCTTGAACTAATGCCTAGTCCTTTGGGCAATGGAGTCTTGAGATGCTTAAGATATGATAAAACATCTTCTTAGGAGGATCAAAATCATTGCCCTAGGTACCAATTTCAAACATTTACCCTCTTAAAGATATAATGGAGTTTCATGAAGAATTCAAAGACATTCATTCACTAGGAATGTTCATTAAATGCCTTGCATTGGATAACATATGAAATACTCTACTAGAAAATCTTTCCTAATTTAATCTTCAAGAATTAGGGCACAAATTTTCATATTATAGAACAACAACTCCACACATTAAACAACTTTCAAAGAAAAATTCCATCAACATTAAGCACTTACGAAGAGACATGCAATATATCCAACCATCATTCAACAAGAAGCTCCAAAGAAGAAAAGTAAATCATCTTCCATACATAAGAATGAATCAAAAGAATCTCTAATAACTCCAAAGAAAAGGTGCAAGTTCTTTTTCACAACAGAAATAATCCAAGTGTAATGATAATCTCTCACAAATGAGAGTGAGTTCTATTTATATGAATCTTGTTAAGTCGAATAGCCTACTTAGCCCAGAAAACATTAAAATAATGGGCAAGAAACAAGCCTTGGTCACAAGTTGACCAAGCGGCTTTCACAAATTATAAATTAGTCATCCAAATGCTAGCTGAATTGATGATGTCATGCTGATGTAAGGTCATTGGAGGGCCACATTGAGTCCTCCTTGTGCCAAAATGTGAGAGAGGACTCTATAAATCTCGAATAAGGGGATGGCCCCTTGGTCTCCATGCAAGTCATCATGTTGGAGGCCAAATTGGGTTTGGGGCACAATAACTAGTCTAATGGCCCGTCTCTTGATGATAAAAAAGCTTGTATTGCTCCCATGATGAGAGCTCTATGAAAATTCCTTGAATGCAACAACTAGAGATTTAGCTTCTAACTTTTAGCAGCTTATTTGTCTTCTGTAATTTATTTATGACAAAGAATGATAAATTCACCGATGCATTCTTCACAAAAAAGTTTGCAGAAATATAAAATACAAAACTAAGAAATAGATGCACACACACAAAAATTGACACCGTTGTTTTTGGACAATTGTCCCTAGAAAAACCCTGAAGGGAAAACTAGTGCACTAGATGAGGGTTTTATTATTATGCAAAAAATTGAGAAATTTTACAATTGGGTGCATTTTATTGGCAAACGTTTAACAATCTATTGATCTTAGTTGGAAAAATATACTGGAGGCAAAATGTCTCCCTCCACAACCCAACTCAACTTCTCTCCAGCCACTCCCACTTCCTAGCAACTCACACTGTTGGACTAGAAATGTGCAAATCTGGCCTCTAGAGATTCACATAGCGCTAGATCTGCCTCCATGTGGGACATCTGACCTCCCTCTACCTCTGGAAACAATTCACTCTACCTTTCAGATCCTGATCCGACCACTGACAATGAAAATGAGTCGCTTCCTGCAACTCACATTGGAGTTTTTGACTTTTCACACTGCTCTGTACGACCTCCCGTGCAAATAAATCACTCTCCTCTTTCCTACCTCCCGGACACTGGAAATACTAAGGAAATCTTCCTCTTGCATCTCTGCTCCCAAATCTCTGTTGCTTCCTTTCTCTCTGATGCTTCCCTAGCTACGACTTCACCCTATTGAATACTTGCAACTAGGTAGTCGAATTGTTCTAATGTTTTTTCTCCAAGCTCCTTCAACCTGATTTCATAGTCTCTTGTTAGAGTCTTAATGGCCACGATGTGATCTCCATCAACAACTAAGATCAATTTGAATTCATCAATAGAAGCCTCTAGAGCAATATCGATCTACCTTAATTAATTAATTTTAATTAACCATTTTTCCTAAGTTAGAATTAGGAAATATTTAAATGATGGCTAATTAATTGAATTAAGGTGTTTCCCAAGCTTATCTCATGAAAACTTTTCTAGTTTTGGATACCTTGTGTTCCTTAGCCTCCTAGACACAATTCACGACTAGAACATTGTATGTTGCTATCAAATCATCAAAAACTAACAATATCTAATGGTGGTGCTTGCTCTCCCATGTCTCAAGGGTGAGACAAAGCTCCTATGGGCCTTGGATAGATTTCCATAATATGATAAGTCAGGAAAGGCACATTGGTCCAACTGCATCATCTCATGAATAATATGGGTCAATGAGAAGACTACAGAGGGTGTTGAAGGTGCCCATGGCATGAAATGATGCTCTAACACACGATGGAGTCCCATGGCTCTCAACACATCCCCTAGGAGTGTAATTATGATCCTTTAGTGGGATTTGGCCCCAATTAATTTTCCCTACCCGTGATGAAACTACCGTCCAATTACATACATGATACAATGCACTTCCTTACCATCATGTAGAATAGTTCATTAGTGCATTTAAGTGAATCGAGCTTATTAATCAAGGGCACATTGAGACTTCATAGTGGGATTCCCTTCCAAATCTGGGGTTTTAAGCTTGTAAAAGTGTTAACTTCCTCGACAAGAGTGGCTAATAACCAACCCTATTAGGTGTTCCCAACCCCTAAGGGGAAAGAAAGGTCCAAGGTACATCTTTTATTTGATAGGGGTCATATGAATAATGATTAGATGGATAGGGATGCAGGGGTCTCAAAGCTAAATGCCATGGGTTCAAGGATGGTAATGATGAGGGATGTCTAGATAGTTGGGTGGATAGATGTAGGAGGGAGAAATCGTGGATACATGAGTTGCCCCACCCTTTGTTTTTCAACCTTTCTTCACTATCCTTTTGTCTTTTCTTGATTTTTATTTATATCATTGCTCAGGGCTCGTGTAAATGAGAGCATTCTATGTATGATGTAAGTAGTTATTACCCCCTTAAGGTGGGGCAATTCATCGTCTACTAGGGGATTGGGACATGCATGAGTTCCTTAATGACATGGCGGCACCCATGGGGCCCTAGGAACTAGGGTGATGGCCATAGTGGTAAGGGGTTGAGCTCATGTTTGGCTCTTTTCCACATGTTATTTTAATGTCCTGCCCATGTTTTGAATTTTATAATATTTTTTTCTTTTGTTTCTTGCTTGTGACCTATTACTGCTCAAACTAGTAGGGGTTCTAGGAAGGGATCCTAAAGGGTGACTACTAGGTCAAGGGAAACAAAGGAGTGAAAGCCCACCGTCACCTCAGCTAAGGCTCCTTGCTCTTTAAAGACTTTCACTAATGGGAGGATACTTGGTATAAAGGGTAATCACTAGATGAGTAGGTCAATAAGAGGATAAAGAGGGATTCCTAAGGGCTATTAACAAGAGAGACTCAATTGTATGGTTTTCTTTCTCGGGAAGCAATGTGATATGCTCTCTAGGATTGGATAAAAGGATTCTCAAGGCTAGGTTTTTGGAGTATATCTTGTAATTATGATTCATAGGCCCATAAATCCTTATGGAGAGTTGCTCTTTGTATGATCTTTGTGGGATTGCTATTTTAGGGTTGCGGGACAACATGAGACCAAGTAGACCCAGAATTAGGTCAAGGAAGTGGGATTGATCACTTAAGGAGGGGATTTACCTAATTGTGGAAGAGAAGAGGATCAATGGACAAATATTCTTGGAATAAAGTGCAATGATCCAAGTGAGGTCCCTAGCCAAGGGACACCTAGGGCAAGAAACGATCCTTGATCTAGGGCTTCCAATATCTCGAGATATCATCGTCGAAATTTCATGAAATTTGGAGGGCCTCTAGAGGAAACCCCAACACAGTAATGGGCAAGATATGAGAGTCTTTTAATGGCTAGAACATGAGATAATTTATGCCTTAGATGACCTATGGTGGATAGGCCTAGGAAAAGAAAGAGAGGTGAGAGAAATAAGCTTTGAAAGTGACCACCTATGGAAGGATCAGTGCCTTTTCCTTTGGGAGAGATGGAGTCAAGGAGAATTTATTGTTTGGAAAGAATTCACCCAATCAAGGTGGACTTCAAGCAACTTCACATGGCATTAGGGCCTGAGAGTAGCTACTTCAAGGAATTTATACTTTGATTTGCAATAATTTATGACTTATCAAGATGCATTTAGCATAAATTATCTCTAGGAACAATCACCCATTCATACATGGACAATGACATGATGCAATGCTATAAAGGATTAAAAAATTCCACCAATTCATATAGGAAAGTAGTAAATTTCAGACTTGTATAGCGAAAATCCCAACAACATTCATGTGACAAAGTAAATAACAAGAATAAGCATGAAAAAGAGCACTTACATGTACAAAAGAGTATATCCAATCATCAAATTATGCCACTAATGAAGCTGCAAGACAAGAGAGATAGATCCAAACATCAAAATTTATCCATGTCATCCAAACTCATCCTCCAAAAGGGAGAGCGAAAATCTCACAAGAGATAATAACCCAATACAAGTGATGATGAGAGAATGAATCACATCTCATCTATTTCTACTATCTCTAATGAGTTCAATTTGCTTAATTTTGACTAATAATGCCTCTAAAATAAAATACTATGCATAATAACAATACTTTTGGTGACAAGCCCCACAAATAGCTCAATAACATAAAGATAAGCCTCTCAAGAGGGAAGAATGATCAACATAATGAGTCTTTGGGCCTTTGAAGAGGCCTAATGAATTCCAAGGGGTGTCATGATGTGAAAATGGACCCCCAACATAGTGGATAAGGGGTTGGCCCCTTGTTTTCCAAGTGAGAACCTATGGTGCTCCCAAGTCGGAGTGGGGGCACAAGGACATCCTCATAGGTCTCCACATGGATCGAAAATTCCTGTATACCATCTATAAGTGGGGGATGACATAAGACCTCCCTCTATAGTGGGAGACATCCTTTAGACCCTGAAACATCTACCAAGTGTATGGGGCAAGTGTGAAGCCGACTGGGCATAGTGAACCAAGTGCATCATCCTCATCCAACAAGGTGGAACATGAGAAATCAATGATCAATGTTGGGGATCCATGAAGTGATCTTTGTTATGGTGGAGGCCCATGGATCTCAACACTCACCGTACAAGTGCCAATATGGCCCTTTGGAGGGCTAGGACTCCATATAGGGAGACCAAGCCCCAAATGGAAACCCCCCTGTAATCTACATAAGATCCAATGCGTCCCCTTGCCCTCCAATACAAAAAAGCATTAGAATAATCAAGTAAAAGAGCTTATAAGTCATGGAATTAATGTGGCACTTCATGGTGGCATGCCCTTTCATAGCAGGCTTTGGCATGTACAAAGTGTCTCCAAGCTCAATAAGGGGGTTAACCAAGGACCCTATTAGGTGGTTTCATCTTTTAAATGGGGTGACATGTCCATGGTACATCCCTCAAGTGGTAGGTGGCAAATGATAAAGTAATGGATTAGATTGGGGATTAGGGAAATCATCCATACCACACGTTATGGTACAAGGGTAGCTATAATAAGGGAAGCCCACACCTCGGTATATGAGTGTAGGAGGGATAAAATCGTGCTAGATGAGTTACCCCAACCTTTGTTTTTCCACCCTTCTTTATATGCCTTTTGTCTTTGATTGATTTTTCTTCATCACTGCTTGGGGCTCGAGGGGATGAGATCATGTTGTGTAATATATAACAATGGATACCCCCTTAAGGTTGGGGAGTTCATCGCCCACCAGGGGTTGGGACAATCACTGGTTCCTTAATTGTTGGAGGGGGCTCATATAGGGCTTATAGGAACCAAGGTGATGACCATGGATAAGGGGTAGGGTTCATGCCTTGATTTTGCCCACTTGCTAGATTTGTATGTCCTGAGCATCTTTTGCATTATGTGGTACATTTCTTGTTGAGAGTGGCCAAACTATGCTTTTTCTTTTATTTTTAGCTACATCAACCTCAGAGCATCATTCCAGGCCTAGCCAAAAGTGTGGACGAGGGGAGGGGGAGGCTAACCCTATGTGGACCCAGATGGGAAAAGAGATGAATGGGGCTAAAATGAGTGTAAGGGAGTGATATATATGGTGTCAGGAAGTGGGACCACGCAACCATAATTGGGGTTTCCCATGTAGTTCCAATCCTAAAGCTAATGTTTAGTAAAAGAGATCCCATGAGACTAGGATACAAGGCTAACCACGGAATCGAGCAGTGGAGACAAGAGTACAAATCTAGCCCACTCTTTTTGTTGAATCCCCCACCAATCCATGATGAAAGTCCCCATGACAAGTAAGGATATATACCTTCGGGGTTGGGAGGCCCACCTTCAAACATACAATCATAACAAGTTGGCCAGGGACCACATGGTTGGCTCAGGTGGCGAAGATAATTGCACATCGAGATATATGGTGACTACAAGGGGTTGTTGGTTGTTGGTTGAGGACCATCTAGGATAAAAAAAAATCTCCTATATACACTACCCCAGAGGTGGTGGGTAACATCTCGCTCCAATTGGGACATGAGCTCTCTGAGAGGTGCATGAAGCTACTCAAACGGGAGGTCATGAGAACACCAACAATCTCTTCGTACCATATACCTGTTACCTACGCATGTCAAATAACAAGCACATGGGGCAACATGTTTTTATGGTGTCTTATGGTAACCGATGCTTAGTATTAGGCCATCAAAATGAACAAGAACATAAAAATTCAATTTTAATCTAAATACAACTAATCTACCATGAAAATATCACATGATGTTAGTTCTAATGAGAAAATCAGCATGCAATGCATCTTACCCTAACATGCATGGCCACATTTTAGAATGTTAAGTGTAATAAAAAAGGCAATGCAACTAGTATATCATCCAACCGATGTGAGAATAATTTTTCCTACAATGAGCCTTGTGATGACGAAAAGAAGGGTTAAAGCCATGAGGGTGGGAGGTGGGTAAATGAAATGATAAGGTGCTAAGGACCTCAGGTGATGAGGGGAAAGAGTAATGTAATGTGCACCGTTTTGGTAAACAGAAGATGGACATATCACAATCAAGCTCATAAATATTTGATGAATGGCAACTTCAAGTCTATCATCTTCATGATCCTTCTTCATGGCGTTATGTTTCATGGTTGTTTTAAGGTTATAATGGAAAGGAAGAATGTTGCAGGAGGGATTAGACTCAACAAGGTGGTTTCCCAAATAATCAGGCTCAGAAAGGGAGGAAGGATCAATATCATCGATGGTTGCGGAAAAGGGGTAATGAAAGGATTATTTGATGAGTTAGACACCCCCCTAGGGTCACAGGGAAAGATAGGGGCCTCATTGGCCTTATTGGTATCATAGACAAGATTCCTAATGCAAGAATGATCCCTCATCTCCCACATTTCCCTTTTAGCAGAAGAATGGTCACCGATATCCAAAGGGGCAATGGGGGAATCCCTTTTAAGGGCTTCACCATATGCAGTGAGAGGGGGATAACCCTAAGGAATCAAGAGGATACTAGTAGATTTATCTTTTAAGGTAAATTCCTCATTCATGTTGTTGTCAAGATCCCTTCAGAATTACTTGATTCTTGTTGGTTAGTGGGAGCGAGACCTGCTTGACTCCCAAGAAAGGGGGCTTCTTGATTCTCTTCTTCTTTATTTACCTCATCCATGGGTTCCTCAAGGTTCAAATGAACTCAAATTTCTTTGCTCTCTTGATTACTACTAAGATTACCATTACTGGTCCATATCTTCATGAAGAAATCCTCCAATTGATCAAATTCTTTAATACTTCTTGGAGGGAGGTTAAAAAACCAGTCCATAGCCTCACCCTCAAGTGACAAGGAAAAGAGAATCATAAAGATATCATCATCATCATCCTGGTTAGGCATCCATAAGGTACATTCCCATTCACAAACGATCATATATTTCTTAGCATCAATATTATTCCCATCAAACTTGGGAAACCATTCATAATGTTTAGCAATTAACAAATGAGGAGCAATGGGAGAGGCCCTTAAGTCCAGTGCTTCAAATGAATTTAGGCATTGAACAACATCTTCAACCACTTTTAGTTTGAGCTTCTCGTGTGTTATGAAGCGATCAACTAAAGTGGATAAAGAAGGGATACTTTTGGGCTTGCATTATTTTTCAAGCCAACCCCCAGATTTGGCCCCAATAGAGTTGAGGAACTTATAAATGTGAACATGTTCATGAACGATGTTAGCCTTCGAGATATATGCCTTGAAATTAGCCACATGGTCAACTACTGAAGATGGGTCATCATCGAACCTATGGAAGGGTTCCCTATGATTACAATTAATGGCATTTGGGTATCCCGAAACACATTTAATATCCAATGTTGGGTGTTTTTATGTCCAATACCACATGGTGTTGACTATTCTATGGATATCATATGTGGAGTTGTCAAGGTGATTGAAATTTCCTTACAAATGCTTGCTTCACCCTACAAGCATTGTCTTTTGAAGTTCAATGAAGAGCCAAGGCTTCGTTCTTCCAATGGAGTCGCCAATAAAAATATATCGATGATGTCATATGGGGAACAAGACACATGCTTCGTGCCCCTGAAAATGACACCAAAATGTTACTTCTCAAACTAGATGGGCTCCTAAGAGGGGATCCTAAAGGGAGGCTATTAGGTCAAGGGAAACAATGGATTGATAACCCATTGTCACCTCAACTTAGGCTCATGCTCTTTACAAACTTTCTCTAATGGGTGGAGGCCTGTTATAAAGGGGAATCACTAGATCAGTAGGTCAGTAAGAGGATAAGGAGTGATTCCTAAGGCTTATTCATAAGAGACACTCAATTGTATGATTTTCTTGCTCGAGAAGCAAGGTGTTATGCTCTCTAGGAGGGGCTAAAAGGATCCTCAAGGCTAGGTTTTGGGAGTATATCTTGTAAAGATGATTCCTAGGCCTAGAAATCGATATGGAGAGTTGGTATTTCTATGATCTTTATGGGATTGGAATTTTAGGGTTGCGGGACCACACAAGACCAAGTAGACCCAAAATTAGGTCAAGGAAGTGGGATTGATCACTTAAGGAGGGGCTTGACCTAATTGTGGAAGAGAAGAGGATCAATGGACAAATATTCTTGGAATAAATTGCAATGATCCAAGTGAGGTCACTAAGGGAAACCTAGGGAAAGAAACAATCCTTAGCCTAGGGCTTCCAATATCTCAAGATCCCACCATCAGAATTTCATGAAATTTGGAAGGCCTCTAGAGGAAACCCCAGTGGAGTAATGAGCAAGATATTAGAGTCTTTTCCTAGCTAGAATGTGAGACAATTGATGCCCTAGATGACCTATGGAGGCTAGTCCTAAGAAAAGGAGAGGTGAGAGAAATAAACTTTGAAAGTGACCACCTATGGAAGGATTAGTGCCTTGTCCTTTGGGAGAGATGGAGTCAAGGAGAATTTATTGTTTGGAAAGAATTCACCCAATCAAGGAGGCCTTCAAGCAACTTCACATGGCATTAGGGCATGCGAGCAGTTGCTTCAAGGACTTTATACTTTAATTTGCAATAATTGATGATTTATCGAGATGTATTTAGCATAAATTATATCTAGGAACATTCACCCATTCATACATGGCCCGTGATATGATGCAACACAATAAAAGATCAAAATTTCCACCAATTCATATAGGAAAGCAATAAATTTTATAGTTGTATTGCGAAAATCCCAGCAACATTCATGTGACAAAGTAAATAACAAGATTAAACATAATAAAGAGCGCTTACATGTACAAACGAGTATATCCAATCATCACATTATGCCACAAATGAAGCTGCAAGACAAGAGAGATAGATCCAAACATTAAAATTCATCCATGTCATCCAAACTCATCCTCCAAAAGGGATAGCGAAAATCTCACAAGAGCTAATAACCCAATCCAAGTGACGATGAGAGAATGAATCACCTCTCATCTATTTATAAAATCTCTAATGAGTTCAATTTTCCTAATTTGGACTAATAATGCCCTAAAATAAAATAATGTGCATAATAACAATACTTTTGGTGACAAGCCCACCAAATAGCTCAATAACATAAAGATAAGCCTCTCAAGAGGGCAGAAAGATCAACATAATGAATCATTGGGCCTTTGAAGAGGCCTAATGAAGTCCAAGGGATGCCACGATGTGAAAATGGACTCCCAACATAGTGGAAAAGGGGTTGGCCCCTTGTTTTCCAAGTAAGAACCCATGGTGCTCCCAAGTGGGGGTCAGGGCATAAGGACATCCTCATAGGTCTCCAAGTGGATCAGAAATTCCTATAGACCATCCGTAAGGGCTAGGATGACATAAGCCCCCATCTGCAGTGGGAGACATCCTCTAGACCTTGGGACATCTGCCAAGTGTATGGTGCAAGTGTGAAGCCGACTAGGCATAGTGAACCCGGTGCATCATCCTCATCCAACAAGGTGGAACATGAGCAATGAATGATCGGTGATGGGGATGCATGAAGCAATCTCTACTATGGTGGAGACCAATGGATCTCAACACTCACACTACAGGTGCTAATGTGGCCCTCTAGAGGGCTAAGACCTCGTATAGGGAGACCAAGCCCCAAATGGAGACCCTTATGTGTCCCCTTTCCCTCCAATACAACAAATCATTAGAATAATCAAGTAAAAGTGCTTACATGTCATGGAATCAATGGGACACTTCATGGTGGCATACCCTTCCATAGTGGGATTTGACATGTACAAGTGTCTCCAAGCTCAATAAGGGGGTTAAGCAAGGACCCTATTAGGTGGTTTCATTCTTTAAAGGGGTTGATATGTCCATGGTACATCCCTCAAGTGGTAGGTTGAAAATGATAAAGTAATGGATAAGATTGGGGATCATGGAAATCATCTAGACCATATGTTATGGTACAAGGGTTGTTATAATAAGGAAAGCCACACCTCGGTATATGAGTGTAGGAGGGAGAAAATCGTGGTACATGAGTTACCACAACCTTTTTTTTTCCACCATTCTTCATATGCATTTTGCTTTTGATTTATTTTTCTTCATAAGTGCTCGCGGCTCGAGGGGATGAGATCATGCTGTGTAATATATAGAAGTGGATACCCACATAAGGTGGGGCAGTTCATCGCCCACCAATAGTTGGGGTAATCATGGGTTCCTTAATTGATGGAGGGATCTCATCTAGGGCCCATAAGAACTAGGGTGATGGCCATGAATAAGGGGTAGAGCTCATGTTTGGCTTTTGCCCACGTGCTAAATTTGTATGTCTCGACCATGTTTTGTATTATGTGGTACATTTCCTATTGAGAGTGGCTAAACCATGCTCTTTCTTTTCTTTTTAGCTACGTCAACCTTCGAGCATTGTTCTTGGCATGACCCAAGGTGTGAACGAGGGGAGGGGGAGGCTAACCCTATGTGGACCCAGTTGGGAAAATAGATTAATGGGGCTGAAATGAGTGCAAGGGAGTGATGTATATGGTGTTGGGAAGTGGGACCACACAACCAGAATTGGGGTTTCCCATGCAGTGCCAACCCTAAAGCTAATGGCTAGTAAAGGAGATCCCACAGGACTAGGATACAAGGCTAACCATGGAATCGAGTAGTGGAGACAAGAGTACAAACCTAGTCCACTCTTTCTGCCAAATCCCTCGACAAATCCATGCCCAAAAGTTCCCATGACAAGTAAGGAAAATTACTCAACTATACCAATAAAAATCCATACCTTTAGGGCCAGGAGACCCACCTTCAAACATACAATCATAACATGTGGGAGAGGGACCACATGGATGGCTTTGGTGGCAGAGATAATGGCACATCGAGGTATCTAGTGGCTGCAAGGGGTTGTTGGCTGATGACTGAGGACCATCTAGGAGAAAAAAATTATCCTATATACACTACCCACAGGTGGTGGGTAACATGGACATGCTATTATCTTAACGCTCTTTTTTTAGTTGCATCAACCTTTAGGGAAACATTTCAAGGCTTGACCTAGACATGTTAACAAGGGGAGGGGTTGTATTAGTGCCTTGTGGACCTATTGGTCATGTTGACCTAGAGAGGGAAGATGATGAAATAGGGCTTGTAATGTGCGGCGGGGAGTGAAAAATGTGAAAAAGGAAAATGGGATTGTGTTACCAAAATAAGGGTTTCCCAAATAGTGCCCTCCTTGAATCCATATTCCAATAGGGGAGATATCATGGGACTAGGATTAAGGATTAAGGCCCCCCATTTAAGGTGAGGGAACACAAAATACAAACATAACCATTCCTTCTTCCAAGTCACCCAATAATCCATGCCTAATGTGACCAGGGAAAAATAAGCTTAAGCACCTGATTGCACAATGAAAAACATACCTTTGGTATTGAATTTCCCAACTTTAAACATATGCTCTTGAAAGATGGGCGAGGGGACATATGACTCGATCTGGAAGTGGAGATCAAAGGCACAATACATTGGCTAAACTAATTGTTTTCAAGGGATGTTGGCTATTGGCTGGAGAGATGTTTAGGAGAAAAAATTCTCCTACGGGGTCACCCACTTTTGTTGGGTAACATCCAGCTCCAATTGATACATGAGCTCACTGCAGAGTGAACAAACCCTCGAACGGGAGGTCATGAGAACATTGGAAATCCTCTTGGACTGTAAACTTGTATCCTGCAAATCACAAACAATGTTGGAAGCATATATCCTGGCCGTACTTTTATCGCCCGTATTTTCATCAAATAATAAAACCATACAAAAAATAAAATCTATTCTTTGATGCCATCTAATTTAAATGCATCTATCTAGCACGAGAACATGATATGATGATAGTAGTTACAAAAATTGATATGTAATTCATCCTACTCTAACATGCATGACATATTATGCTAGTACTAAGTATATTCATATAACGAATGTAACCAACACATCATCAAATCAAGACCATACCTCCTCCCCCTATAATCAATTATGATATATATTTGAAAGCAAAATTGATAATTATGGCATTTATATGCAAGGTCACAAGGGTGGGAGGTAGGAAAATAAGGCAACCATGAATCACGCAAAGGGGCCATGGAAAAAGGGGAAGAACATGAATTAGGCCCAACCCATAGGATCATTCCCTCAGTCCTAAATATGGAGAAATCAATGACCAAGCTCAGGTTTTCCTTCGCAAAAGCCATTTTAATGATGCAATGCTTCATGGGGTCCTTGGGAACATGATAAGAATGATGAAGGGATGGCTATCTTGAAGGATGAGCACAAATAAGTTTCTTTTACTCATTACCATATTCAAAAGGGGGAAATGGCTCAGGCTCATCATCCTTAAGGATTTGTTGTAGCCGCTAAAAGCACCCTCCAAAATTTTGCCTTAGCTTCGTTTTGGAGACTCCCTACCAACCAACCTTAGCAGCATGTGTTACGCTGTCAAGTACATAGGCTTCAACTAAGTTTCAGTGGCTTTCCAATCCGTGCATGTGAACTTTCTTGTCTCCCATCACAGGTTGCCATTCCGGACTTAGGTAATTTTCTGCCTGAGATGTTCATGCAAAAAATTGCGCAATTCTGGAGGGGAACCAACCTTCCCTCCAGAAATTGTGCAATCCTTTTGAGCTGCCTGCTGGGCTCCAGAATTGCTCAATCCAACCATGCAACCCTCCCTCAGAAAACTACGCAATCCAGTTAGTCACTGGGCTTCAACCCAGAAATTGTGCAATTCTAGGAGGTAATGACCTGCTGACCCCATAAATTACGCAATGCCTGATGGACAGCCAGCCCTGCTCAGCCCAGAAAATGCGCAAATCCAATTCCCAGGCTTGCAGACGGTTGCATGCGCTTCACGTTGACCAGTTCCCTCTGAGATTAAGCAATCCTAATTTGCATGCATGGGTTGTTTTTTCCCTAAATAGAAAAAAGCAACATGCAAAAAGAATCCTTAAATTTTAGGGATCTATTTTTAGCAACTGGAGGTTACATGCAAAGATAATTTTAGAAACTTCCTTCCAAGTGTCGCTTTTTCCTAGATTCATGGCATGTGCGTCATAAGCCTCACACTTATTTATTAGACGTTGTAGAGCTCATTCCTCACATCAATCTTGGATCTCTGACATCCCACAACACATCTAGGAGTCTTCGACACATTCAACTCAGATTTTTCCAGGTAAGTATGCTTTTCATGTCATTTGCTGGTTTTTTGTCGCTTTTTGTATTTTTCTTTCTATGAATGTCGTTTACTTGGTTTTGTTGAACGCATGTTGTCGTTTTAATGTATATTAGCTTGTAGAAGTATCATTTGAGTTTTTGTTTGCATCTCATTATTGTCACATTCACGACATTGTTTTGCACTAACGGTTGCCGTTGCGGCACCTCACACCTCATTTCACACACATGCATGCATTCTCATTTTCTTAATCTTGCATTTACTGTTTGCATGCATGATTGTTCACTCTTGCTTACGTTCATTCTCACCACGCATTCAAACCTCTTCATGTTTTAAGTCGCCCATTGGCGGGTCTGTGCTGCCTTGGCCCGAACCTTGCCTCACCCGGACAAAAATGTGTATTTCTGGAAGTGAAGGCTCTGCCTTCCCTCTAGAAATTGTGCAAACCTGGCCAACGTTGACCTACAGACTTGCATTGTGTAATTCTGGGAGGACATGCCTTGCTGACCCATAAAATTGTGTAATGGAGTCTCTGGGCATGCATGTCCTTGCTGACTGAAATTGCACATTCCACAATTTCATCCCTCACCAGGCAGACTGGACTGCACCTTGTGCATATCCAGCAATCAGTTAGCCTCCTCACAGCCCGAACTATGCTTTACGCAGTTTTGGCAGTCAGTCTCCTCGCCTCCCGGTGAAAATTGCGCAATCTTTACCACACATCACCCATGTATGTTGTATGTTAGTCCTCAAATTTGTTTTGGTTTTTAACTGACAGATTGCTTGCCATGAGTGTCACTATGTCTCCAAGTATAACAAGTGTTCATCCGTCTCTCAGCAGTATAGGTACAATGGCCTCCAAGATAGCAGGGTCAAAGGACACTGTTGGAAGTGAAACTGGAGATGCAGTTGAACAAGTGTCCATGGGCCTGCCCATTTACGAAGACACCAAGCTAGTCATAGACTGAGACATCAAGATGAAATGGAAGGAAATCAATGATACATTCTCAAGCACATTTGAGGAAGATTTGGAAGACTGTAGGCTCTATGTCAACATCCATAAATTTAGCTCGTGCCAGATTGCATGCAGGTATCTCGTGTTTCCATGCGTGGACATGATACATTGGATTGTCTCACACACTGATCCTGAGATGATGATGTTGAGCAGTGTCAGTGGGACAAAGCTTGTTACCTTCAGGGTGAAGGACTATCACGAGATGTGTCACTTGCCACAGCCGGTGATCAAAATGGAGAAATTCTTCATCACACGCAGCAATGAAAACTCCAAAGATATCTTGAAGAGTTGGGTGAAAAAGCCAGCCAAGTTCAGGACAACACCTAGTCTGGTTTACAAGATGAAGATATTGCAGAAGGCATATCAGTACTTGGTCATCTTTGCATGTCATTTATACGGCCAAAAGAGCACAGAGAGCTTCCCGCATAGTTGCGTGATTGCGTTGGACCAACTATTCAGCAAATGAAGGCCATGCAACTGGTCTGATATGTTGGCTCTTAGGTTGAAGGAACAGGTGACAGGAGCCCGACATTCACCCAAAGGTCAGCAAGGAGAGATATACATGTCTGCTTATATGCTAGAAGCAATATGTGCCCGTCAGCAGTTCCTAGGTTTGAAGTGGGAATTGACACCTTCAAAAACCGCTGTGCACACTTATTGCAGATTGTTCTTCAAATGCAACTTCCACAGAGTCATCACACAGTTGTCAGACCACTTTGTCACCTCGGTGTAAAAAATGATATTTGAGAAGGATCCACCCTTCATGTCGCAGGAAGCGATGGAGGCATCGATCGACATAACAGATTGGTATGCCTCACCCCTCGGCACCTTCATATAGATGTACAACACGGAGAAGCCTTTGCATGTTTTACCCAAGTTTTCCATGGACAAGCTCGTCATGCAAGAAGTTTCATATCACATTTCGATAGGGTTTTCAACTAGACTGCACAGGAAGAAGAAGGCACCTTGGCCTGCTCTTCTTTTACGAATTAGGTTATACGAGATATGGAACCTCAGCATGTTGATGCCGAGACGGAGGAGTTCAAAAGATTCACTATCGACACTAGAATTTTCAACCTGTGTGACCCACATTTCTTTGTAAAGGACCACTGTGTGAGAGTGCAATTTTCGTGGATCCACGGGGCGTGTCATTACCCTGAGGAAGGCCCATGAAGATATTGTCACAGATTCTCCAGGCTCAATGAACGGTCAACATAATTGTGGAATGGTTAGCAAAGCGACGCGAAGCAACATCTCAGAGAGCACCGTCATCAGCAACAACAGAGGGTAACAAACCTACGCACGACAAAGGCAAGAGAAAGGTTGATGACAACATGGAGGTAGAAAAAAGCCACAAGTTCAAAGCAGATCCACTCGTGATGAAAGAAGCTTTGGAGATTGAGGCTAAGAGGTGATAACGTGACAAGAGGAATGCGCAAAGGCAAAGAGATAAATGGAGGATGGAGGAAGCAGAGAAGGAGTTGCAAGAATTGAAGCAACAACTCCGAGAAGAACATGAGCTGCGCAGAAGAGAGAAGGAAGCATAGCAGGTACATACACAACAGGAGGAACAACATGCACAGATTGACAAAACTACACCCATACAGGTTATAGAATCATCTGAGCACCTGGCATAGAGCAGACAGGGTGAGAAATCGTAGGAGCAAGGCTTCGCTCAAGAGATTAAACATATGCTAAAGCAAATGGATATGTATGTGGTGTAGCGAAAGTTAATTCAGGATACAGACCACATGCCTCATAACCAAGAAGTCAGCTCGTCGGCTTCACCAGATCCGGAAGTAGAGAAAGTCCCAAGTGATCAAGGAGACACGGAGATCCTTGAAGACAATCTGGAAGCGGAGATGCACAACATATCTTTTGATGAGTCACAACACTGAGTTGTGCAGTACTGCAGAGTGCCTACTCCAGATGTCCATACATATCCTACATAGTTTGAAGAATGAGTGATTATATCTAATGTGCGCAAGCATCCAACAACATTTTTTGATGCTACCAGAGCATATGCCGAGGCCACCAGCTCGAGTGTTCGATTCTCGATAGAAGAAAACTAGCGCATGGCCAAGGAATTGCAAGCATCCAAGCAGGGAGGAGGATAGGTTACATCATCTGCCATAGCAGAATTGAAGAAAGCGATACTGGATGAAGTATCGTCCCTTGAAACAGTCATGCAAATGTTGTATTCTAGATTCGACACCGTGCATAATGCAATTGTCCATCTCAACGGTTGGCAGTAGTGCTGTGCTAGGAGAGCACACATCTTGTCAAATATGCACATTGTTCTTGAATGCATGCAAACATGGACAATGAGATACAAAGGAGTCCCATTGAATTTTCCAAAGATGAGGAAGCCAAAGGTGGTAGAGTTGAAGGCACACATCTGGAGTCCGATCAGAAACTATGAGGAACTCCCGCAACGCATCACTAGTTTGCAGGCTTCGCATGGAAGGGTATTTAGAAGCATGGATGTCATTGTGCACACGCACACGATCCCATCTATTGGCACACTCACTGAGGCGAAGTCGAAGAACCAAGTTCGAACGGAGGTGGACATTTACTTTGATGAGTTGATGTGTGTAGCCACCAGCGCTGACTTGGAGATCAGTGCACACACTATGCATCAGTATGTTGCTGGTCCTGCTGCACTCAAGACTATGATGTGCATGTTAGCAGATGAGTTGGATAGAGGTGCCAGATTAGTGTACCCTGATGCAATGGAGGTGAGATTTCACTTTCAGCAGGATGTCAGCATTGAGCACGCAGACAACATCACGGATTACCAAGCTTGGCATCAGTTTGCCACCGTTGATCATCGTGAGGATGTCGAAGAGTTGGTCTTCCCACAATTGTCCGTGTCTTAGTGATAGCTTGCATGGCTTGCTCAAGCCTATTTTTGTCTACACATGGGTACATGTGCAGATTGTAATGTAACATCTTGTAAAAGTGAAAAACCAAGTGTCGATGGTCGAATGTAACAATCATGTAGTAGCTGAAGAGTCATGAGGGTAGGTGAAGAGTCACAAAGGGGAATGTCAAGGATCACCCCACCCTTTGCTATTTATAGAACCTCATAACTCATTGTATGGGATTTTGGGAGCTAAGATTCCTATAGGTTTATCTTAGAGAAAGCTTGAACTGTATTATAACGAGCCTTGGCTTCTCCACAGTGCAGAGCTAGTATATCTCTTTAGAGGAGCAGGCGACAATGACTGTAACGTTCTACTTTTGGAACTAGTGGTTGGTCATGGTTGCATGTATGGTTGGAGCTTTCACTTTCTTAATATAATAGAGCCAACACGTTTCATGCATATGTTGTTGTTTTATTTTAGTTGTCTTGGTTACACTAATGATATATGTATCTGTTTTCTTACGCATGTATGTATGGACTCTTTCTATATATGTACGTACAAATCTTGTTGAGATGTGTTATCGGTTTAACTATCACTTTGGATTGTTGGTTCCCCTGCCTTCCAGCTGGTGATGTATCTTTGCTCGTTTGTTCCCTTCTAATCCGCGTGTTTCCACGGGTTTCCAAGGGGTCCACTTATTACACCTTCCATGTGTTAGAACCCTTCATGCGCGTTCCTTGGCTTGCCACGCCGGTCACACCCTTGCTACCAACAAGGACATCCTGTTTGCTTTTGCGCACAACCACGATCAAGGCGATAATGTACAACCCACTGTTGGGACTCCCACACCAAACGGTCTGAGGTCTAGTTGGGATTTCTTACCGAGCAGAACCCCTGATATGTTGTCGAGTCCAACACTGTCAACATTTCTGGCGCTAGAAGGAGGGTCAAATGACAAGTTGTGTCCTCTCATCATGTTTTGAATCTTCACATATATGTCATGGATACTATTAGACTCATCCCTTCGTGATGTATGTCTTATGTTGAACCTGTTGATATCACGCGGGAGTTTTTTGATCTCTTGTCGGAATTCACATATGGTTGTGAAGGCAAAGTGGCCTGGCCTAAGTACTTGCAAGACTTCTATGCATTTATTGATGATGCAAATGACTTCTCTGATGAAGAGGCCAACTTGTTGCTTTCACACACACTTGGCGAATCCCCACAACCATGGTGCCACAACCTGCCTCCTCACAACGTGCACTCACTTGACCAGTTTTGTGATCTCATTGAATCTACTTTCCATCATTTTGATCCAGAACCTCTTGGCAAAAAATTGTTAAAACAATGGAAGAATCTGCAAGAATCGCTTATGGATTTTTGGCAGCACTTCTGTGTATCGCAGTTTCAAGCCCTGAAAATCCAGATGAAGTTTCAATATCTTTGGGACAGATTCGAATATTGTCTTAACAAATCAGTCAATCCAAAGATGAATTTGAAGTTCAAACCCCACTCAGCATACTTCAGTGATGGAGTTGCACAATCACAGATGGAGATAGTCGCTGTCACAAGTGGCTGTCCATCGTCCCCTCATCAAACAACTTCACCACCGCAGAGTGATGTGGGAGAACATGCACACATGTTTGTTTGGCTGTCACATCCTCCCAACATGACTTCTCCCAATTTTCACGCAGATTTGGTTGTGAAGCCCATGGGTTGTCACATGCATTTGTTACCATAACCTTTGTCTTCGTGTTCTTCTGATCCTCCGGATTGCACTGTCTTGTGTTCTTCCATTCCGGACTCTACACCTGTTGTGAACAAGGATGAAGCCATCGACAGAGTTGGTGTTGTACAACCAACTTGCGCTTTCATTCATGATGAGTATGATTGGGAGCCTGAACATCAACCCGCGGTGAAGGATGATCTCCTTCTGTCCGCGCCTCCTCCGCTTTTCCCTGACATATTTGGTGATTCCACCATCACTAATTTTTGTGTGTAAATCCACCAATGCACACACC
Source organism: Pinus taeda (assembly GCA_000404065.3). NCBI lineage: Eukaryota > Viridiplantae > Streptophyta > Pinopsida > Pinales > Pinaceae > Pinus > Pinus taeda. Next base: position 149,888 of record APFE031008046.1, on the reverse strand, counting down.
CATTGTTGATCATTCGTAGAATACACCAAATGTTAGCCCATCATTCAACAATGGAGAGGACAAATGCTTCATTGAAAATCCACTTGATTTTTCTGAAAACGCAGAGGGTGAACATTCTTGCTTGTCATCTACCCCTCTGTTTGATTTATCTAATCATGAGGATGCCGATGAAATCATTGATTTTTCTGATCATAGTTGTCGTGATCTCTTTACTCCCATATTCAATCACGATGATGATTCTATCACTATTGATTTTTCAAAGCCACCTGTTTATGATGATATATCTGTCAACGAAGTCGAAACCACACAGACTATCGAGGCACTTCAGCTTGAGATGATGGTTATGTCAGGCCCTCGTTGTCCTAAGGTTGGTTTCGCTTCTGGTCAAGAAATTGTTGAAACACCCAAGGCTCCTCATCACTCATTTATATGCATTGAAGATGAATCCCACATGCAGATTTCACTTCGTCCACTCGAACTACATGATCCCATCGCTCAGGCACTGGAGGAATCTTACACACCAAGCACACGTGCATGACCCAATTTGTCTTTGTTTCTCTCGTTTGCTTGCATGTCACAATCAAGAGAATGCATATGCTTAACGTTTGCACATAGTGTCACACAACACCATGGTAAGTCCATAGATTGAATGATATGCACTTACACTCATGTATGTTCTATGGAAGCATTTAAACTTGGAGTGTGTTTGTCTTCATTGTTATATCTTTATGTTTACTGGTCAAATGCATTGTTCGTGAATCATGCCTTCACCAACATGGGTCAACCAATGTGCCGATGGATACATTGGAAATATCACTTCACGTGATCAGATCCATGCACCGTTAGCTTAGGAGTAGGAGTAGTGTTTGCTTCTTGTCTTGTTTGCTTGCATGCATGTTTGCTTCTTGCCTTATGTGTTTGTTGGTTTGATTTCTTGTTTGCTTACTCACTTTTCTTTCACGTTTTTCTTCTGATCTTCGCTCTTTTAGTTGTTTGTTTGCTTGTTTATGTTTGTAGGTTAGTTTCGCATGAGACCATGTATGACTCTTGAAACAAGCGAAGGTAAAGTGAAAGAGGACTTGTGTAGTTATCAATACTTGGTTATCTGTTGTCGTGTCTCCGTATGTAGAACTTGTTATCTTCAGTCCATGATACGCCAATGGGAAATACATTTTGTTCGAAGAGAACCTTGGTGAAAACACAACACTTGCGCGCTAACTAGTATCACCTACTCTAATCGGTTGTTTTGGGTTAACCCTTGTCAGCTCAGTCAAGTAGAGTAAGGTGAGGGGGAAAACCTTAACAAGTATGTCATAGGTATACGCAAAATACTTCTCTGAAAGAACAACCTCTTTTGATCCCAATAAGTCAGGATCCCTCTTCCGCCTCTTAAATGAATAAGTGTTATGCACAGTTATGAAAAATGAAAAAATAAAAAATAAAAAATAAAAATGTGAAAAATTTTGAAAAATGAAAAATGAATAATGCGAAAGGAGAGAAAGTATTCCTACACAGAGAGGTGATGCAAGTAACTCCGCCAGGGTAGTGACCAGGCCCTCTAACAGCGGAGCGATGCTTGTGTTCCTGCATGACTTCGCTGGGGTACTGTTTAGGCCTGCTGGCAGCAGAGCAACACCAAAGATGAAACTTAAACTTTGACTATCATATTGCTTGTGTGCAAATTTACCCCTCATCCCAATCGAAACAACTGTGTAGACTTGGCTTTGAATGTGTGTTGACTGGCCAAGAGGATGGTAGATGCTACATATTTATATCAAGCTAGTGCAAGAGTCAAGATGTTCAGAGAACTGAACAATACTTCTGAAGTTGTTAGACTTGCTTTTCATGAAACAAGTTCTGTTCAGAGAGGTGGAGTTCTACCAATGTGTCGCCAAGTGTTGTAGCGGCTACAACCACCCTCCAAAATTTTGCCTCAGCTTCGTTTTGGAGCCTCCCTACCCACCATCCTTAGCAACATATCTTACACTTTCAAGTACATAGGCTTCAACTAAGTTTCAATTGCTTTCCAGCCTGTGCATGTCAACTTGCTTGTCTACCATCACAGGCTATCATTCCGGACTTAGGTAATTTTCTGGCTAAGATGTTCACTCAAAAAAAAAAATTCTGGAGGGGAGCCAACATTCCCTCTAGAAATTGCGCAATCCTGCTGAGCTACCTGCTGGGCTCTAGAATTACCCAATCCAGCCAGGCAACCCTCCCTCAGAAAAATGCACAATGCAGCTAGTCACTGGGCTTTAGCCCAGAAATTGTGCAATTTTGGGAGGCAGTGACCCGCTGACCCCATAAATTGCATAATGCCTGAGGGACAACCAACCTTGCTTAGCCTAGAAACTATGCAAATCCCTTTCCTAGGCTTGCAGACTATTGCATGTGTCTTAAGTTTGATTGGTTCCTTCTGGGACTGAGCAATCCCAATTTGCATGCATGGGTTGTTTTTTTCCCAAAATAGCAAAAAACAACATGAAGAAAGCATCCCTAAATTTTAGGAATCTATTTTTAGTAGTTGGAGATTACATGGAAAGATCGTTTTAGAAACTTCCCTCCAAGTGTCACTTTTTCCTAGATTCGTGGCATACGTGTCATAAGCCTCAAACTTATTTATTTGACACTATAGAGCTCATTCCTCACATCGATCTTGGAACTCTGACATCCCACAGCACATCTAGGAATATTGGGTACATTCAGCTCAACGTTTTCCGGGTAAGTTTTCTTTTCATGTCATTTGCTGCTTTTCTGTCGCTTTTCGTATTTTGCTTTCTACGAATGTTATTTGCTTGGTTTTGTTGAATGCCTATTGTCATTTTAATGTATGTTAGCTTGTAGAAGCACCATTTCAGTTTTTGTTTGCATCTCACTGTTGTCGCATGCATGACACTGTTTTGCACTAATGGTCGTCGTTGCGGCGACTTGTTTCACACACATGCATGCATTCCCATATTCTGAATCCTGGATTTACTGTTTGCATGCATGATCAATCACTCTTGCTTACATTCAATCTCTCCATGCATTAAAACCTTTTCATATTTTCAGTTGCCTGTCGGCGTGTCTGGGTTGCCTTGGCTTGGACCTTGCCTCACCCAAACAAAAATGCACATTTCTGGAAGTGAAGGCTCTACCTTCCCTCTAGAAATTGCACAAACCTAGCCAACACTAGCCTATAGGCTTGCAATGCACAATTATGGGAGGACATGCTTTGCTGACCTAGAAAATTATGCAATGTAGTCTTTGGGCATGCATGTCCTTGCTGACTGAAATTGCGCATTACGTAGTTTCAACCCTCAATAGGCAAACTGGACTGTGCACTATGCATATCCAGTATTCAGTTAGCCTCCTGACAGCCCGAACTATGCTTTGCACAGTTTTGGTAGTCAGTCTCCCAGCCTCCCGTGAAAATTGTGCAATCTTTACTACCAGTCACCCAAGTATGTTTCATGTCAGTCCTCAATTTTTTTTTGGGTTTTAACTGACAGATTGCTTACCATGAGTGTCGCTATGTCTCTAGGTATAGCAGGTGTTTGTCCGTCTCTCAGCATTACAAGCACAATGGCCTCCAAGAGAGCAGGGTCAAAGGACACTGTTGGAAGTGAAACTAGAGATGCAGTTAAACAAGTGTGTATGGGCATGCCCATTTACGAAGACACCAAGCTGGTCATAGACAGAGACATCAAGATGAAATGGTAAGATATCAACAATATGTTCTCAAGCACATTTGAGGAATCTTTGGAAGACCGCAAGGTTTACGTCAACATCCATAAATCTGGCTTGTACTGGATTGCATGCAGGTATCCTGCGTTTCCATGCGTAAACATGATTCATTGGATTGTCTCGCAAACTGATCTTGAGACGATGATGTTGAGAAGTGTCAGCGAGATAGAGTTAGCTACCTTTAGGTTAAAGGAATATCTTGAGATGTATCACTTGCCACAATTAGTGATCACTATGGAGAAACCCTTCAGCACACTCCAGAGATATCTTGAAGAGTTGGGTGAAAGATTCAGCCAAGTTCAGGACAACACCTAGTCTGGTTTACAAGACGAAGATACTGCAAAAGGCATATGAGTACTTGGTCATCTTTGCATGCCACATATATGGCCAAGAGAGCACAAAGAGCTTCCTGTAGAGGTGGGTGATTGTGTTGGACCAACTATCCAGCAAGGGAAGGCCATGCAACTGGTCCAACATGTTGGCTCTCAGGTTGAAGGAACTAGTGATAGAATCCCGGCATCCGCCCAAAGGTCAACAAGTAGAGACATACATGTCCGCTTATATCCTGGATGCAATCTGTGCCCATCAATAGTTCCCAGGTTTGAAGTGGGCATGGACACCTTCGGAAACCGTTGTGCACACTTATTGCAGATTGTTCTCTGAATGCAAATTCTGCAGAGTCATCACACAATTGTCAGACCACTTTGTCACCCCGGTGTACAAAATGATATTTGAGCAGGATCCACCTTTCATGTCACAGGAAATGATGGAGGCATTGATCAACATAACATATTAGTATTCCTCACCCCTTGGCACCTTCATACGGATGTACAACACAGAGAAGCCTCTGCATGTTTTACTGAAGTTTTCCATGGACAAACTCGTCATGCAATAAGTGTCATATCACATCTTGACAGGGTTGTAAGCTATACTTCATAAGAAGAAGAAGGCACCTTGGCCCGCTCTTCCTTTGTAGATTGGGTTATATGAGATACAAAATCTCAAGCATGCTAATTCAAACACAGAGGAGTTCAAAAGATTAACTTTCCACACTAGAAGTTTCAACCCGTATGACCTGCATTGCTTTGTAAAGGACCACTGTGCGAGAGTGCAATTTTCATGGATCCAGAGGGTGTGTCATTGGCATGAGGAATACCCATGGAGATATTGTCAGAGCTTCTACAGGCTCAATGAACCAGTCGGCATAGTTGTGGAATGGTTAGCAAAGCAACGCGAAGTGGCATCTAAGAGACCACCATCATTAACAGCAGTATAGAGTAACAAACTTGCACATGAAAAAGGCAAGAGAAAGGCTTATGACAGCACAAACGCAAAACAAAGCCGTAAGTTCAAAGTAGATCCACTCGTGATGAAAGTAACTTTGGAGATTGAGGCTAAGAGGTGACAACGTGACAAGAGGAACAAACAAAGGCAAAGAGATAAACAGAGGATGGAGGAAGCAAAGAAGGAGTTTCAAGAGTTGAAGCAGTAACTCCGAGAAGAACAGGAGCTGCACAGAAGAGAGAAGGAAGTGCAACAGGGACATATACAGCAAGAGGCGCAACATGCACATATTGATGAAACTGTGCCCATATAGGTTATAGACTCATCCAAGCAGTTGGCACAGAGTAGATAGGGTGAGTAGTCGGAGTAGCAGGACTTAGCTCAAGAGATTGAATAGATGCTAGAGAAGATGGATACGAATGTGGTGCAACTAGATTTAGATCAGGGTGCAGACCTCATGCCTCATAACCAAGAGGTCACCTCAACGACTTCACTAGATCTGGAAGCAGAGCAAGTCCCAAGCGATCAATGAGACACAGAGATCCTTGAAGACAATCCGAAAGTGGAGATGCACAACATATCTTTTGATGAGTCACAACACAGAGTTGTGCAGTATCACGGAATGCCTACTCCGAATGTCCATACATTTCATACGCAATTTGAAGAACGAGTGATCATGTTTGATGTGCGCAAGCATCCAAAAACATTGGCCGATGCTACTAGAGCATATGCCGAGGCCACTAGCTCGAGTGTTCGATTCTTGATAGCAGAGAATGAGTGCACGACCAAGGGATTGCAAGCGGCCAAGCAGGAAGGAGAATAGGTTACATAATCTGCTAGAGTAGAATTGAAGAAAGTGATACTGGATGAAGTATCATCCCTCGAAACAATCATATAGATGTTGTATTCCAGATCCAACACCGTGCATATGGAAATTGTCCATCTCAACAGTTGGCAGCAACGTTGTGCTAGAAGAGCACACATCTTGTCAAATCTGCACACTGTTGTTGACCACATGCAGACATGGACAATGATATACAAAGGAGCCCCATTATATTTTCAAAAGACGATGAAGCCAAAGGTAGTAGAGTTTAAGGCACACATCCAGAGTCAGATCCATAACTATGAGGAACTCCCACAACTCATCACCAGTTTGAAGGCTTCGCATGCATGAGCATTCAGAAGCATGGATTTCATTGTGCGCAAGCACACGATTCCATCTATTGGCACACTCACTGAGTGAAAGTCGAAGAACCAAGTACAAACGAAGTTGGACATGTACTTTGATGAGTTGATGCATGTAACCACCAATGCAAACTTGGAGATCAATGCACGCACTATGCATTAGTATGTTGTTGGTCCGACTACACTCAAGACTATGATGCGAATGTTAGAAGACCAGTTGGACAGAGGTACCAGATCAGTGTATCTGGATGCAATGAAGGTGAGAGTTTGCTTTCAATAGGATATCACCATTGAGCACACAGACACCATCACGGACTACCAAGCTTGGCATCAGTTTGCCATTGTTTATCATCGCGAGGATGTCGAAGAGTTAGTCTTCCCATAGCTGTCTGAGTCTTAGTGATAGCTTGTATTGATTGCTCAAGCCTATTTTTGTCTCACATGGGTACATGTGCAAATTGTAATGTAACATCTTATAAAAGTGAAAGACCAAGTGTTGATGGTCGAATGTAACAATCATGTAGTAATTGAAGATTCATGAGGGTAGGTGAAGAGTCACAAAGGGGAATGTCAAGGGCCACCCCACCCTTTGCTATTTAGATAACCTCATAACTCATTGTATGAAATTTTGGAAGCCAAGCTTCCTATTGGTGTATCTTAGAGAAAGCTTGGACTATATTGTAACGAGCCTTGGCTTCTCCACAGTGCAGAGCTAGTATATCTCTTTGGAGGAGTAGGCAGGAGTGACTGTAACATTCCGTTGTTGGAACTAGTGGTTTGTCATGGTTGCATGTATGATTGGATCTTTCACTTTCTTAATATAACATAGCCAACACGTTTCATGCATATGTTGTTGTTCTATTTCAGTTGTCTTGGTTACACTAACAATATATGTATATATTTCCTTACGCATGTATGTATGGACTCTTTTTATATATCTATGTACGAATCTTATTGAGATGTGTTGTTGGTTTAACCATCACTTTGGATTGTTGGTTCACCTGCCTTCCAGCTGGTAATGTATCTTTTCTCATGTGTTCCCTTCCAATCCACGTGTTTCCATAGGTTTCCAAGGGATGCACTTATTCCACCTTTCATGTGTTAGAACCCTTCATGCACCTTCCATGGCTTGCCGCACTGGTCACACCCTTGCTACCAACATGGACATCTTGCTTGCCTCTGCATGCAACCACGGTCAAGGCGATACCGTACGACCTACTGCTAGGACTCCTACACTGGACGGTTTGAGGTCTAGTTGAGACTTCTTACTAGGGAGATCCCATGACATGTAGGTAGGTCCAACACCGTCAATAGGATTGTGCATCGAGGAATGATGAGAGTTTCCATGGATGACTCAAATACACCTCAAGAATAATAAGGAAGTTAGGGAAAAACAAGGTTATTATTGATATCATCATCTATCATAAACAAGGTCCTTGTTAAAACTATGGCTCGTGATCTCCCAGTTCCCTACTTCAACGTCCTTGAAAAATATGGTGCTATATTAAATTATAGTTTTTAAGGAACCTTCTTCATCAAACTCCTTATCTCGCTCCCATTCAAGATCTCCCTTAATATCTTAATCAATGATTTCATCTTGATGATCTAGAAAGGGGTTATTTTCTTCCTCATGATCCTCCTCGTGTACAATGAAGGCTTCCTTTTGAAAATCAATATCTAATGTTGGTAAAGCTTGGTCCTTAGTTTGATAATGCTCCAAAAAGTTATCAAAGAGTGCTTTAACTAATGAAATACTCCTAGGCTTGCAATTATATAACCATGAGTCATGACCTGAAAGGGACCTTGCGAACAACATTACGAGAACATCATGATGAACCACATCAACTTTTGAGGTATATGTAGCAAATATTTCCACACGATCAACTGCAGAAGATGGATCACCATAAAACTTGGGCACCCTAAATATCATGTTGAAGGTCACATGATTTAGGTACCTAGTCAGGGATATCTTAAAGGTGAGACATTCTATTAGGTTACATATGTCAATCATGCAGGAGTCACCAAGAAGAATTCAAAATGGCTTGAGAAATGCTTGATTCACCCTACAAGCATTGACTTTTAGGTTCAATGAAGAACAAGGGCTTCATTCTTCCAATGGAGTCTCCATAAGAGGATCTTTATTGTCATTAAATGAATCACCTCTTCAAATGTTTGACCAAGGAGGTAAACCCATTTCCTCCCTAGCAACGACGCCAAAAATCTTACCACACAATCTAGTAGGGCACTAAGGACGGAAAGCCTACGAGGAAACACTAGACTAAGTGAAAACAAAGGGATAATGGCCCACTGTCACCCCAGCCAAGGTGTTGAAAAGTGTAATTAGGTTCAGTCTTTGTAATGACATGTAATAGTGATTTTATGGAATGTGATGTAAAGAAGAAAAATAAATTTATTGTATTTCCCACTTCATGGGTTTCATGAGCAAGAGATTTTATTTTTGAGTCAATACTCCCATTGAGAGTCTTTAGGAATTATTTGTCATCTAGTCATAAAATTATAGAGTCATTGTCACATAATGAAGTCATGTTCCACTTTGTATAGAGTCAAACTTGCCTTTGTAAAGTATCCTCCAAGACCTTTTCACTTATCCTCTTCAAGTTGACCTACAATGATGGAAGAACATGCTAGAAGAAGTCGACCTAACCTCTAGTGATCATTTCGACCTAAAGGACATGAGATGAGCTGTATATAAAGCCTAACTTGGCCTCACTTAGAAGCAAGAAACTTGACATTCCTTCGGTGAAGAAGTTTGAAGAAAAAGGTCCACAAAGAGAAGTGATAAGAATGGTTTCTTCTGGGAAGCGAAGGTAGTTTCTTCTGGTCAAGCGAAGGAGGATTCTTCTCGGCATAGCGAAGAAGCTTTCTTCTAGGGTCAATTGAGAAGAGTTTCGTTTGGGGTAGCGAAGAAGGTTTCTTCTGGGGAAACGAAGAAGGTTTCTTTTGGGGTAGTGAAGGAAGGGTTCTTCTGGGATACTTGTTTTGGGTAATCGAGATAGAGATCTAGAGACTGGGATTCTCTAGAGGAATCTAGTGAGATCATAGATACCAAGTTTCTCTAGGAGAAGTTGAGAAGAAGTAGTGTGAAGCATAGCAATCGAGTTTCTCTAGAAGAATCCAAGGAGAGCAGTTTGAGATTAAGAAGAAAGTTGAGAAAGGGAAGAGGCATGGCATCAAGGTTAATGACAAGGTTTTTGGGAGGATGCTAGAGTCAAGGGTCTTTGTACTTATCAATTGAATATCTAGATGAAGAATTTTGATCAAATTTTCCTCTCAAGTGGTTAGAGGTTTTTGCCCTAGCTGAAAAGCCTACGTACTGTGTCACTTGTCTTTCGCTATGCATATTGGTAATTGTATTGATGAAAAAAACACAATAATAACATAACGAAGAAAAGACTATAAGATAAGAAGTAAAAGTATATCACAAGCGATTATCAAACAGAGAAACCTTTTAAATATTCATGCCCTAGTTTTCTCAACATGGAATCAGAGCTTAGGTGTTGAAGTCAAGAAGGGGCATTCAAAGCAAGTAGACACACTAGAATCGAGCTTCAAATAAGGATCAAAGTAAGTCAAAGAAAAAAAATTGAGATCTACCAAAACCTTAGATCAAAGAAACATACTCTAGCAAGAGTCTTGTAATTATCTTCAAGAAGGAAGCAAGAAGAAAGACCGAAACCCTAAAATAACTTTAGAGATCATCGCCCAGACATCACCAAAGAAGTGGAAGCTCTTCAAATATAAGTAAGGTTATATCAAAGGGAAATCTTCTTTTTATTGAAGCAAGGATCTCATTTGGGAAAAGATCATCCTAAAGAAGGCAGTATTCCCTCACCAAAGTAATAACCTTCTTAAAAGAATCATCTGAAGCAACAAGTTCATCATCAAGTTGAAGATTCTATCTTCACAAGTATTTACCTTTTTTTATAATCTAATCTAGTAAAAATGACTTCATGTTTCAAGAAGAACCATAAGCTGGTTGGGATATCAAACTTCCTTGCATGGAAAAGAAGGATAGACATAGTCCTCGAAGTAAATGAAGTCATTGATAATGTCCATGGAAAGGTCCCCAAGCCATCCGAAAAAAAAACATTATCTGAATACATGGAAAGGGATCTCAAGGCTCAAAAGATTCTTAAGGAATATATTAAATATTCTCGCATTCCCTATGTAGCCAAGCTAGAGACATGTAAAGAATTATATGATAAACTGGTAAAAAAATTCTCTGAAAGCACAATAGAAAAGATCATATCACTTAGATATTATCTATATAAATTGAAGGTGCCAAAGGATGAAGGGATATCATCATTCCTTTCAAAATAATCTCAAATAAAAGGTGAATTGCATGATCTAGGAGAGATGGTATTTGATAATGAAATGATCTCTGTTATTCTAAACGCACTGACTGATGAACAAGGTAACCTCATATCTACTAGGGAAGAGGAAGCTATCCCATTTGTCAAATTATGGTCTATCTGCAATGCAAAAGAATACAAGTAACAAAAGATGAGATAGAAGGGATCAATCTGTGACGAAAAGAAAAGGGAAATTTGGAAAGTTTGGTCCTCTAAAGAAAAAGAATAACATGGCTAAGTAAAGATGTTATGGGTGTCAGGAATTTGGGCACTATAGAAGAGATTATCCTAAATGTAAGAGGGACAAGGAAGAATCCCATACTACCAAGGAAGTGAAAGAACCCGAGACAAAGAAGCTCAAGAAGGAAGAAGCAAAAAGATCTCTACTATGTTTGAGATGATCTTCTTTACTAGAAGGTACTTTCACTTGTAATTGATAGATATGAAGAAATGTAAATAAGATAGGATGCATCAAATTATAAAATAACACGTGATAGAAGCATTAGAAGTAAGAGCTCTTGACATGGGAAGCAGAAAGGATGTTTGGAATAAGTTCTATTCATTACAAGGAATGGGAGCTCGTGTAAAACTCATTAAAACTTCAACTGATACTTATAGAAATAAGCAGAGGTTGTCATCGACTGAGATCATCATACCATAGTCAATAAGGAAACTTCTTCTAGGTGACGATATGAAAGATCCTCAAGTTTCTGCGATGGAATCCTTATCAGAGGATTCACCGATATAGAAAGGAAGCACGATTCTAATAAGAAATTCCAACTCATGGGATTCAAGGGATGATGGTATGATGGCATAATGGGAAAGAAGGTATAAAGGATAAAGTTCTTTCATTCAAATAAAGTTGCTACAAGAATTTTGGATGATCGAAAGGAAAGATGAGGTATGTATGCTCACATAGATTATTATGAAAGTCATGTCATATGGTTGCAGATAATATGGATCACCATTTCCATCTTGGGAAATATGATAAAAAGAAGAAGGGATATCCTCCTCCGAAAGATTGCAGAAAGGCATAAGTCACACTAGATGAAATCAACATAATATGTTCCACGTGAATGATGAGGAAGCTGACTACAATTAAGGAAATCTGATTGGAAGCTCCTGAGAATGAAGTGTGTGAAAAGAAAGGAATATATCATGAAAATATGAAACAAAGGTAGAAGGAATTCAACATCTGAGACCAAGAATAGTTGACTAGAATATCTCCAAGAAAGATATGAAGACTTTGATAGGAGTCAGAAAAATATGGAGACCCTTGACAATGGATATCTTTGGGAAATGCATCAGTCTGCATAGAGGATGCTAATACCTACAGGAAGATATCATGATGAAAGACCATCACAAAGGTAAATTTTATTTAAGTTTTCATCTCTTGTTTTTTAACTAATATCTGGATGGGCTTATGTAGGATAGCCAAAGAGAAGATATGTGGATAACATCCACCTTATGGAAAATATGGCATGAAAGCAGAATGACGTGAAGCAAAGTCAAATATAAAATTGATGGATCACTTTATGATGATACGAGGACATGAATAACTCATGGATGAAAGTGTTGGATGGTATGTGCCCTGTGAATAAGTTCCTAAAAGATGAAGAATCCATGATGAAGAATAAACTCATGGCATTAAAGGAAGGAGCTCTTCAAGAAACTGGTTGTTCCATGGTCTCCACATGGGGAGCTTTTATAGGTCCCTAGTTGAGAGGGAGCTTGAAAAGAAGTTTCTTACTTGGAAGAAACTTGAAAATTCATAAGCCAAGGTGAAGCTTAGGTACATTCCTTTTGTAGGAATGAGTACATTGCTTTATTGGAATATGTCCTCCCTATTTGAGAGGGAGAGATAGACATGTCATTCTGGTCTTCACTTGGGAATACAGAATGGAGGATTGGGTAATAATTTGGCATTTGATACTCTTTGAGGATTATATAGTGCATCCAATAGGAGAGTAGTCATGGAGGACCAATATTATTTTAGGGTTGGAGTGTCCAAGATAAGAATAGTCCTCATGGAACACAACCTGAGTACCTGGGTAGGGGATTTTCTGAGAGAGACAATGATGAGAGTGTATATAAATCATTGGTCTTGCAGAAATTGAGCTCAAATATTGTGGAGAGATGGAGCTGCTATTCAAGGCATTGCTATGTAACAATGTTGGTTGATATGATATTATACAAATGAGATACCAATCCGAATTCTTCTTATGAGAAATTATTCAGATTAAGAAAGTCCAAGTACCATTATGAATACCTTCCTAGTTAAGAGGGAGTGTTGAAAAGTGTAACTAGGTTCGGTCTTCATAATGACACGTAATTATGATTTTATGTAATGTGATGTAAAGAAGAAAAATAAATTTATTGTATTGCTTGCTTCATGGGTTTCATGAGCAAGAGATTTTATTTTGGAGTCAAGACTCCCATTGAGAGTATTTAGGAACTATTTGTCATCTAGTCTTAAAATGATAGTGGTTGTCATGTAATGAAGTCATGTTACACTTTATATAGAATCAAACTTGTCTATGTAAACTATCCTCTAAGACCTTGTCACTTATCCTCTTTATTTCGTCCTACAACGATGGAAGAACATGCTAGAAGAAGTCGGCCTAACCTCTAGTGATCATGTCAACGTAAAGGACATGAGATGAGGAGTATATAAAGCCTAAATCAACCTAACTTAGAAGAAAGAAACTTGAAATTCATTCGGTGAAGAAGTGCAAAGAAGAAGGGGTACGAAGAGAAGTGCGAAAAAGTGATAGGAAGAGTTTCTTCTAGGCAAGCGAAGAAAGTTTCTTATGGGCAAGCGAAGGAGGATTATTCTGGGCATAGTGAAGATGGTTTCTTCTGGGGTCAGCGAAGAAGAGTTTATTCTATGGCAACGAAGAAGGTTTCTTCTAAGGCAACGAAGGAAGGATTCTTTTGGGATACTTGTTTTGGGTAATCGAGATAGAGATCAAGAGATCGAGATTCTCTATAGGAAGACAGTGAGATCATAGAGATCAAGTTTCTCTAGGAGAAGTCGATAAGAAGAAGTGTGAAGCATAGAGTTCGAGTTTCTCTAGAAGAAGCCAAGGAGAGAAGTTCGAGATCAAGAAGAAAGTCAAGAAAGGGAAGAGGCAGAGCATCAAGGTTAATGACAAGGTTCTTGGGAGGATACAAGAGTGAAAGGTATTTTTCATGGTCTAGGTACTTAATAATTGAAGATATAGAAGAATAATTTTGATCGGGTTTTCCTCTGAAGAGGTGAGAGGTTTTGGCCCTGGATGACAAGCCTACATACCATGTCACTTATCTTTTGTTGTGCATATTGGTAATTGTCTTGATGAAAAGAACACAATAATAACATAACTAATAAAGGACTATAAGCTAAGAAGTAAAAGTATATCACAAGCAATTATCAAGCAGAGAAATCTTTTAACTATTTATGGCCTAGTTTTCTCAACACAAGGTCCCCTACTCTTTACAAACTTTCACTGATGGGAGGAGTCCTTGTATAATTATGATCACATATGATAGAAATTCTAGGGATGAAGGTTCAAAGTGATGATGTGAAAATTCTATCACTGCAGCAACTGATTTACTTTTCCTACTTATTTCACCATAAGTTATTCATGGCATTACTTCAATAAACATTAAAATAAATACTGCTGCAGATATCACACCGTAATATAGAAACAAACATATGCATAAGAGTCAACACATTGACACAGTTATTTTGGACTAACGTCCCTGGAAAAACCCAATGTGGGAAAACCGGCGAAACAAGGGAGGATTTTATTATTCAGCAATTTTCTAGTACAACAGGGTGCCAAACTGGCTTACCCACAGATAGACATCAACACTTCTTCTGAACCCAATGTCAACCCTACTAAGCTCTGCATCAACCTGTTGAGACTTTGCATAGCCTCTTTGGCCTTCTGCATCACTCTTGTAGCCTCTGCGTGGATGACGTAGGCCCTGCTGGCTCTGTGCAGTCTCTACTGCCTCTGCATGGCTCCCTCTGGTCCTTCATCTGCCTTTTCTACCTCTGCGTTGATCTCTCATCTCTTTGTTCCATACTTGCTACCTCCTGATTGCTCTCCATACCACTGGCTCAATTTCTCAGCTAACCCCACTCCAGAAATTGAACTGACTCGTCTCCCTCTTTTTCTTCTCCAAGCGCCCCTCAAGCCTCCTCTTATACTTTTCTCGTTGACAAATAAACGGTCGAGATGAAGTCCCTAATCAATGGCTATGATTAGATCTAGCTTGATCCATGACTTTTGGACCATTCTAACATAGTTTCATATTATTTCACATTAATATTTTATTTTCCCTAAGTTTAGACTTAGGGATTACATTAAAAAATATTAATTATTTTAATATCTCCCAAACTATTTAGAATATGCCCAAACCCTTTCTGGTTATTGGAGATCTCATGTGCCTTAGCCTCTCCACCAAGTTTTGTGTCTAGAGCACATCCGATGCTACTCCAAATCAACACTCCCTCTTAGCGAGGATTGTGCTCTGTCAATACTCCTCACTGAGCATCACCCTGATCATCTGGCATCGGTTCCTATGTTGATGCTGAGCCTTGCTACCCAACATCCTCTGCACTACTGTATCCTATACTGCTACCCATGGCTCTACCACTGCTGCATCTGTATGACAACTCCCTCTGCATCTGTGCTGTTGCTGGTCCTTTCTCCCAACACTACATCTGCACTGCAACTCCCTCTTCATTCGTGCTGCTAACACACTCATTTCTACTTTTGAAAGGTGTTCTTTACCATCCCCATATTTTCCCTGAAGTAGTCAAATTTTGACTTACCAAGGGCCTTGGTGAGGATATCCGCCTCTTGTTCTCCTATGGGAGTGTAGCTCAACTGTACAAGTCCTCGTTGGACGCAGTCTCTGACAAAGTGACACCGGATATCAATATGCTTCGACCTATCATGAAACACTAGATTCTTAGAGAGTTTGATGCAACTCTGATTATCACACATGATACTGGTCGCCTTCATATTTCTTCTGAATAGGTTCACCAACATTTTTCAAAGCCATATGGCCTCACACGAAGTTGTGCTTGCTGCCATATATTCTGCCTCAGATGAGCTCAGAGTTACAGACTTCTGTTTCCTACTGCACCATGAGGTCATTCTTGATCTAATGTTGAAACAGTACCCAAAGGTGCTTTTCCGATCCAATTAACTTCCTGCCCAGTCTGCATTAGTAAATCCACTCAACCTGATATCCTTCCCTTTGGTGTATAAAAGCCCATAATCAACTATTCCCTATAAATACCTGAGAACGTGTTTGGTTGCTGCCCAATGTGCCCTCTTTGGTTCCACCATGAACTGATTGAGGGTGTTGACAACGTAGCAAATATTTGGCATGGTACTGGTCAGATACATTAGGGACCCTATGAGCTGTCGAAATAGGGTGGGATCGACATCCTTGTCTTCTGATGCATCAATCTTCTTCCAATTGGTGATCATTGGCGTAGCCATAGGTCTATAGTCTCCCATCCCGAACCTTTTCAGGACTTCTGTAGCATACCTTCCTTGCCCAAGGAAGATTTTTCCTTTCTACTGCCAAACTTCCAACCATAGGAAGTAGTGCATTCATCCCAGATCCTCCATATCGAACTCTGTGGCTAGATTCTTCTTGCAGTCCTCAATGAGTCTGGATGATCCTATCAGAAAGAGATCATCCACATATAATACTAAGATAAGCAGCTCATTCTCTATGACCAGATAGTAGAGATTCAGATCCGCATCAGTCTTGACAAACCCCATCTTCTGCAAGTAGTCATCTATTTGAATATACCACGCTTTTGGTGCCTACTTCAGCCCATACAAGGCTTTCTTCAGTCTGCATACATGAGACTTCTTCTCATGAGTTTCAAATCCCTTTGGTTGTTCAATGTATACCTCTTCTTCTATTACGCCATTCAGAAATGTCATCTTGACATCCATCCAATGGATCTCCCATCCCATCTGGGATGCAAGAGATATCACGGTCTTAATAGATGTATACCTGGTTACCGGGGTGAATGTTTCCTCGTAGTCAATCCCTTCCTTTTGAGCATACCCCTTAGCGACAAACCCGATCTTGTATTTCTCAACACTACTGTCCGCAGCATATTTGATCTTGTAGATCCATCTCTAACCTACCACAAATTTGTCTTGAGGTCTTGACACCACCTCCCAGAGATCGTTCACCATTATGGAGTTATACTCCTCTACTATCGCATCTAGCCAAACCTGATGCTGAGCTGCCTCCTTGAAATTGGCAGGCTCTCCATCCTGAGCTACTAACGCCTGATATCTGTCTGGCTGTTTTCGCTCCCTCTTACTGTTCCTTGGCTCATCGATGAAGTTCTCTGCATCACGCAGAATCTGACGAAGTTCCTTGCTAGTTCTTCCTCTGCCAGTAGGTGCTTTTGTTCACTCCTCCTCCTCATCCTGAGAATATTCTTGACCTGGGGAAGAATTCTTCACTTCTGTTGGTTGAAGAGCCATGACCAATGGATCCTATTTTGACTGCTCCTTGGAAGGCATTTCATGAGATCTTCTGAAAGATCTGTCCTCCGTGAACTTTACATCTCGTCGTACTACTACCTTCCTGCTCCTTGGAATTTAGACTCTGTATGCCTTAGCGTTCTCTTTATATCCTACCAGATATCCATTTTCTGCAGTCTGATCCAACTTCTTCCTCTTTTCTTTGGGTATGCGACAATATGCTAATTTCCCAAATATCCTGAAATGACTAACTTCAAGCGTCTTCCCAGTGAAGACTTTCTCTAGAGTAATTTTGCCCAATGCCTGATGAGGAGTCCTGTTTTGAACATAGACAACCGTGTTGCATGATTTCACCCACAAGAATTTTGGCATATCCTGATCATACAACATGGCCTTAGCTGCTTCTACAATGGTCCCGTTTTTATTTCTGCCACCCCATTCTGCTCCAGATTGTAGGGAGTTGTACACTCTCTTATGATGCCCTCTTTGCGCAATAATCAGTGAAGTCCTTATCAACATACTCTCCACCATTATCTGAGTGCAAAAATTTTATATTCTTCACAGTCAGATTCTCCACCAGAGCCTTGAACTCCTTGAATCGACATAAATCCTCATCCTTGGTTTTTAGAAAATAAATCCAAGTTTTTAGAAAATGAAGGTAAGGAAATACTTGGCACCACTGAGAGCTTTGACGGACATAGGTCCGCAGATATCTTAGCGTATCAATCCTAGTACACTCTTGGCCCTGTGTTTGCTCCTAGGAAATGCCACCTTGGCATAATTTTCTAGAGCGCATCCCCTGCATACATCATGTTGTTTCGTACTTAGATCTGGAACTCCTGTTATAGTGCTCTTGAGAATTCTTAGAGCTCCATGGTGCAAGTGACCCATCCTTTTGTGCCGTAGTTCGTTCAAGTCCTTGTCCCCATGACTGCCTATTAGTGCCATTGGTGATTCTAGTTGTAATCTATACAACTGATTACTTTTGATGCCGATATGCACTTTCTTTTCCAACTTAGGTGTTTGACGTATACCTTTCCTCGATGAAGTAGATGTCATAGCCCTCGCCTTGTAGTTGTGACATGGAAAGTAAGTTCATCCCCAATCCTGGTACATGCAGCACATTTGTGGCACAAAACCACTCTCCTAATTTTGTCTGAAAAACTATGGTACCCTTCCCTACTAGAGTACACTTTGCCTTGTTCCCCATGGTGATATGAAAGTTCATCTTCTCTTCTCGATAGTCTGAGAAACACTCCCTGATTCCCGTCATATGCCACGAGGCTCCACTATCTATATACCATACTTCTGATGATGCAACACTAGTCATGCACGCCTCTTCTTCTTCGAGCATGGAAGCCAACATAGAGAAATCGAAATCTCTTTCTCTTGTGCAATCTTCTAAAAATCTGCATGAGTCCCCTAAGGTGGATGCCTCTACATCGTGGTCTCAACCCATAACTGATTTTCCCTTTCTGTCTCTAATTACTTGCTCTGATACCATTTGAAAATTCTATCACTGCAGTAACTGATTTGCTTTTCCTACTTATTTCACCATAAGTTATTCATGAAATTACTTCAATAAACATTAAAATAAATACTGATACAGATATCACACAGTAATACAAAAACAAACATATGCACAAGAATCAACACATTGACACAGTTATTTTGGACTAATGTCCCTATAAAAACCCAATGTGGGAAAATTGGTGCAGCAAGGGAGGATTTTATTATTCAGTAATTTTCTAGTACAACAGGGTGCCAAACTGGCTTACCCATAGATAGACAAATTCTTCAGCACTTCTTCTAAACCTAGTGTTATCCCTGCTGACCTCTACGTGACCTGAAACCCTCTGTGTCAGCCTGTTGAGACTCTGCGAAACCTCTCTAGCCTTTTGTGTCACTCCTACAGCCTCTGTGTGGATGACACAGGCCCTATTGGATCTACGCAGTCTCCGTTACCTCTCCGTGGCTCCCTCTGGCCCTGCGTCTGCCTTTTCTGCCTCTGCACCGATCTCCCATCTCTCTGTTTCGTAATTGCTTCCTCCTGACTGCTCTCCAGACCACTAGTTCAATTTCTCAGCTAACCCCACTCCAGAAATTGAACTGACTGGTCTCCCTCTTTTTATTCTCCAAGTGCCCCTCAAGCCTCCTCTTATACTTTTCTCGTTGATAAATCAATGCCCAACATTAAGTCCCTAATCAACAGCTAAGATTAGATCTGGATTGATCCATGACTTTTGGACCATTCTAACACAGTTTCATATTAATTCACATTAATTTTTTTATTTTCCCTAAGTCTAAACTTAGGGATTACATTAAAAATATTAACTATTTTAATATCTCCCAAACTGTTTAGAATCTGCCCAAACCCTTTATGGGTATTGGAGATCTCATGTGCCTTAGCCTCTCCACCAAGTTTTGTGGCTAGAGCACATCTTATGCTACCCCAAATCAACACATGGATCCAGATCTCATTCAAAGAGAGGCTCAATAAAGGTACGGGGCTTGAAAGAAGAAAACCACTCTCTAAGAAAAACCCTAGAAAACAAGACACAAGACCTAGGGTTTTGAGGTTTCTCAATAGTAATAAGTATTCACAGGGTCAAGGACCGATAGAAGAAAGGGATTCATATGATTTATTCGAATGAATAGTGAGCTCATACAATCCTCAAAGAAGCCCCCAAGGTGAGAGAGAAAGACCTAGGTTTTCCCTCTTGGAGTAGCACTTAGGGCAAGAGATTTTATGGATGAAACTCGGTAAGATGCCCACCGAAATTGGAGAATAGGTATCCTAGACGTTGAGCTTGATTTTTAGACCCTCGAGTTCCCAAACAATCACCTCCCTACAATTTTGTTGCAAGCCCTAGATTTATGCCGTACCTTTAGTGGATTGGAATTTAGCAGGAAAAAATATGGAGAAAGAGGAGTTTGATCACCAACATCCTTAGACTAATGCCTAGTCCTTTAGGCAATGGAGTCTCTAGATGCTTAAGATAATATAAAACATCTTCTAAGGAGGATCGAAATCGATGCCCTAGGTACAAATTTCAAACATTTACCCTCTTTAAGATATAATGAAGTTTCATGAAGAATTCAAAGACATTCATTCACTAGGAACGTCCATGACATGCCTTACATTGGATAACGTATGTAATAATCTACTAGAAAATATTTCCAAATTTAATCTTCAACAATTATGGCACACATTCGAATATTCTAGAGAAGCAATTCCATAAATTAAACAACTTTCAAAGAAAATTTCCATCAACATTAAGCACTTACAAAGATACATGCAATATATCGATCCATCATTCAAGAAGAAGCTCCAATGAAGAAAAGCGAATCATCTTCCATGCATCAAAATGTATCAAAAGAGTCTCCAATAGCTCCAAAGAAAGTGTGAGTTCTTTTTTAAAAGAGAACTAATCCAAGTGTGATGATGATCTCTCACAAATGAGAGTGAGTTCCATTTATATTAATCTCACTAAGTTAAATTAGCCTAATTGGCCCCCAAAACATTGAAATAATGGGCAAGAAACATGCCTTGGTCACAAGCCGACCAAGTAGCTTTCAAAAATTATAAATCATCCATCCAAATGCTCACCGAATTGATGACATCATGCGAATGTAAGGTCGTTGGATGGCCACATTGAGTCCTCTTTGTGCCAAAATGTGAGATAGGGTTCTATAAATCTCGAACAAGGGGATGACCACTTGGTCTCCATGCAGGTCGTCATGTGGGTCCCCAAATTGAGTTTGGGGCACAAGAATTGGCTTCATGGGTCTCATAATGATAGAAAATCATGTATTACTCCAATGATGAGGGCTCTATGAAAATTCCTTGAATGCAACAACTGGAGATTTGTCTTCTAACTTTTAGTAGTTTATTTGTCTTCTGTGATTTATTTAGGACAAATAATGATAAATTCATTGATGCATTCTTCACAATAAAAATATTGTGGAAATATAAAATACATAATTGAGAAATAGTTGCACACACACAAAAATTAACACTGTTTTTGGACTATCTTCCCTAGAAAAACGCCAAAGGGAAAACCAATGCAATAAATGAGGGTTTTATTTTTATGCAACAATTTCAGAAATTTTACAATTAGATGCATTTTACTGGAAAACCTTCGAAAATCTATTTATCTCAATAGGAAAAATATACTATAAACAAAATGTGTCCCTCTACAACCCAACTCAACTTCTCTCCAGCCACTCACAATTCCTAGCAACTCACACTGTTGGAGTGGAAATGCTAGATATAGCCTTTAGAAATTTGTACAAGGCATGATATGCCTCCAGGTAGGATGTCTAGCGTACCTATACCTCTGGAAACAATCCACTCTGGCTTTTGGACCCTGATCCGATCACTAACAATTGAAACGAGTTTGTTCTTGTAACTCACACTTGGGTTTCTAGCTATTCACGTGTCTTTGTACGGTCTCCTCTGTAGATAACTTACTCTCCTCTTTCCTGCTTCCCAGACATATAAATATTGAGGAAATTTTCCATTGAAATCTTCACTCTAAATCTCTATTGCTCCCTTGCTCTTTGATGCTTCCCTAGCTTTAACTACACCCTATTGAATACCTACAACTAGGTAGTCGAACTGCTCTAATGTTTTATGAACCTTCTCCAAGCCCTTTCAACTTGAAATTATAATCTCCCATTGGAGTCTCAATGAATATGATTTAATCTCCATCGATGGTTAAGATAAATTTGGATTCATCAATAGAAGCCTCTAGACAAAAATCGATCTACCTTAATTAATTAACTTTAATTAACGATTTTTCCTAAGTTAGACTTAGGAAATACTTAAATGATGGCTAAGTAATTTAATTAAGGTGTTTCCCAAGCTTACTTTTTTTTAAAGGTGGTTCATAGACAGTGGGTGGCAACTACATCCATGGGAAAATCCAAGAAGATCAAACTGAAGGGATCTACCCGTCGGCCAAGCAAGCAAGGCCCAACCCCAAGGGTGTCGAGGATATTTGACCCCATGACCTCCAAATTGGCAAGGTACATAGCAATGGGAACTTGACCAACTGAGCTAACCTTTGGGGCTATTTCCCAAGATTATCTCACAAAACATTTTATGGGTTTTGGAGTCCTCATGTTCCTTATCCTCTCAGACACAATCTGAGACTAGAACACCTATCCGCTGCTACCAAACTCATAAAAAACTAATATGATCTGACGATGGTGCTTTCCCTCCCATGTTTGAAGGGTGAGACAAACTTCCTATGGGCCTTGGATAAGATGTTATGATATGCTAAGCTAGCCGTGGCATATTGTTCCAAGTGCATCATCTTGTGAATAATATGTGGCAATGAGTTGATTGTTGAGGGTGATGAAGGTACCCATGGCATGAAATGATTCTCTAACACATGACAGAGTCCCATGCCTCCCAATGCATCCCCTAGGAGTGTCAATATGATCCTCTGGTGGGCTTGAGCCCCAATTAAGTTGCCCTTCCCATGAAGAAACCACCTGGTAATTACATATAAGATCCATTGCACTTCCTCACCATCAGGTACAATAATTCATTAGTGCATCTTAGTGAACCAGGTTTTTTAATTAAGGGCACCTTGAGACTTAATAATGGACTGCCATTCCAAATTTAGGGTTTTAAGCTTGTAAGAGTGTTAACTGCCTAGGTAGGAGTGGCTAATAAACAACCCTACTAGGTGTTCCTAGCCCCTAAAGGGAAATATAGGTACCTGGTACATCCTTCAATCGATAGGTGTCATGTGAATGATGATGAATGGATAGGGACACACAAGTCTCAAGTCTAAATGCCATGGGTTTAGGGATGGTAATGATGAGGTATGTCCACATATTTGGGTGTATAAATGTAGGAGGGAGAAATAATGGATACATGAGTTACCCCGACCTTTGTTTTTTCACCCTTCTTCATTAGCCTTTTGTCTTTTGTTCATTTTTGTTTGTATGACTTCTCAGGGCTCCAGGAGATGAGAGAATGCTATGTATGATGTAAGTAGTTATTACCCCCTTAATATGGGGTAGTTCAGCGCCCACCAGGGTTTCAGGCATGCATGGGTTCCTTAATGATGTGGGAGAACTCATGGGGCCCTAGGAACCAAGGTGATGACCATAGTGATAAGAGGTGGAGCTCAAGTTTGGCTATTTCCTATGTGTTATTTTAATGTCACGACCATTGTTTGAATTTTATCATATTATTTTCTTTTGTTTCTTTCCTATGGAGATGATATGCTTTTAATGTTTTATTTTAGCTACACCAACCTCTAAGGCAAAATTTTAAGGCCGACCCAAACTTGTGGACAAGGGGAAGGGGTGTACTAGTGCCTTGTGGACCCAGAGAGGGTAGATTATGAAATAGGTCTCGTAATGTGCAAAGGGGAGTGAAAAATGTGAAATGGGAAAATGGGACCACGCTACCAAAATCAAGGTTTCCCAAGTTGTGCCCTTCCTGAAGCCATAAGCCAATAGGGGAGATTCTGCGAGACTAGGATTGAGGATTAAACCCCTGATTTAAGGTGAGGAAATAGAAACTACAGTCACAACCCTTTCTTCTTACAAGTCTCCCAATAATTTGTGCCCAATATGCCCAAGGAAAAACAATCATAAGCACCTGATTGCACAATGAAAACATACATTTAGGATTAGATTTCCCACCTTCAAAGATATGCTCTTGACAAATGGGCGAGGGGTCATATGACTAGATTAGGGAGCAGGGATAACATGGCACAATACATCAACTACACTGGTGGCTATCAAGGGATGTTGATTGTTGGATAAAGATATGTTTATGAGTTATCTTATGGGTTCACCCACTTTTGGTGGGTAACATTTGGCTCCAATTGGGACATGAGCTCACTACAAAGTGCATGAACCATGTACTTGAACAAGAGGTCATGAGAACACCAACAATCCTTTGGGACTGCAAACCTATATCCTGCACATCACAAACAATGCTGGAAGCATGTGTCCTAGGCATACTTTTATTGCCCATGTTTTCATCAAATAATAAAACCATACTGAAAATAAAATCTATTAAATGATGCAAACATAATATAAATGGATCTATCTAGCATGAGAACATGATATGATGATAGTAGTTATGGAAAATCAATATGCAATGCATCCTAATCTAACATGCATGATAAATTATGCCAATACTAAGCATAGTCACATCCCTAATGTAATCATCATATCATTATATCAAGATCATACTTCCTCCCCCTATGATCAATTATGATATATATTTGAAAGCAAACATGATAATTATGCAACTCATATGCTAGGTCACAATGGTGGGAGGTGGGAAAATAAGGGAACCATGAATCACACAAAGGGGCCATGGAAAAAGGGGAAGAACATGAATCAAGCCCAACCCATCAGATCATTCCCTCAATCCTAGAGAAGTCAATAACCAAGCTCAGGCGCTCCTTCTCAAAATCCCTTTTAATGATGTCATGCCTCATGGGGTCCTTGGGAACATGTTGAGAAGGATGAAGGGATGATTGGCTTGAAGGATCATAACAAATACATTTATTTTCCTCATAACCATATTCAAAAGGGGGAATGGCCCAGACTCATCATCATTAAGGATTGTGTATCAAGTAATGATGAAAGCATCCATGGATGACTCAAATACACCTCTAGAATCATAAGGGAGGAAGGGAAGGACATGGTTATTATTGATAACATCATCGGTATCATATATAGGGTCCTTGTCAAAATGATGGCCAATTTTCTCCCACTTCCCTACTTCAATGTGCAAGTAATCACTAATGTCAATGTCCAAGGGGTTAATGGGATCATCTTTCTCAAGGTCCTTTATATGTACAATATCAGAGACAATGTCCTCGAAAAATATGGGGTTATCTTCAATTCTACTTGTTAAGGAACCCTCTTCATCAAACTCCTTATCCCACTACCATTCGAGATATCCCTTAATATATTCATAAATTATTTCACCTTGATGATCTAGAAGGGGATTCTCTTCTTCCTCATGATCCTCCTCATGTTCAA
The DNA here is from genome assembly GCA_000404065.3 of Pinus taeda. Taxonomy (NCBI): domain Eukaryota; kingdom Viridiplantae; phylum Streptophyta; class Pinopsida; order Pinales; family Pinaceae; genus Pinus; species Pinus taeda. Next base: position 124,774 of record APFE031008046.1, on the reverse strand, counting down.
TGAAGGCTTCCCTTTGAAAATCAATATCTAATATTGGGCAATGTTGGTCCTTAGTTCAATAATGCTCCAAAAAGTTATCAAAGAGTGTTTCAACTAATGAAATACTCCTAGGCTTGTAATTATATAACCATGAGTCATCACCTTGAAGATACCTTATGAACAACATTATGAGAACAACATGATGAACCGCATCAACTTTTGAGTGATATGTAGCAAATCCTACCACATGATCAACTACAAAAGATGGATCACCATCAAAATTGGACACCCTAAATATCATGTTGAAGGTCACATGATTCAAGTGGCCAGGCATTCTAGCGATGTCTAAGACGAGGATCTCATCAAGATAAGACATTTTATTAGGTTACTTATGCCAATCACGTAGGGGTCACTAAGGTGAATTCAAAATGCCTTGAGAGATGCTTGCTTCACCCTACAAGCATTAAATTTGAGGTTCAATGAAGAACAAGGGCTTTGTTCTTCCAATGGAGTTGCTAGAAGAGGATCTATATTATAATTAAATGAATCACCTATTCAAATATTCAACTAAGGAGATAGACCTACTTTCTCCCTGGCAACGTTGCCAAAAATGTTACCACATAATATAATAGGGCCCTAAGGAGGGAAAACCTATGGTGAAACTACTAGACCAAGTGACAACAATGGGATAGTGGCCCACTATTACCACAATCAAGGTCTTCTACTCTTTACAGAGTTTCACTGATGGGAGGAGTCCTGGTATGATTATGATCACCTATAATAGATATTCTAAGGATGAAGGTTCAAGGTGATGGAGTTAGAGCTCATTCGAAGAGAGGATCAATAAAGGTACGAGGCTTGAAAGAAGCAAACTGCCCCCTAAGAAAAAACTTAGAAAATAAGGCATAAGACCTAGGGTTTTGAGGTTTCTCGATGGTAATAGGTATTCACAAGGTCAAGGCCCAAGAGAAGAAATGACTTCTTATGATTTATTCCAATGAATACTAATCTCATACAACTGTTACACAATATTTTGTCACACCTCCTGTTGAATTCTTGTCCATATCTTGAAGTGCCAAAACGTTGACTACTATGCAGCATATCCATCATGATATACAAACCAAAACCTCCATGAAGAATCAAAGGAAAACTGCCCTAAATCCATTATGAAGAAGGTTTACTAAAAACCCTAATTTTAGCATCAACATTTTTTGCTCCACTGCCTACCCATTTTGATGGCAGGTTGATCAATCATACACTCATGCTGCTAGCAGAGGTTTTCATAGGAAAACTTGTGCTGAACCTCTTATGGCAGTTTTTCCCAAACTGGAGGAGAAGCTTCTCCTACTATAACCTTCAAGAACAAAGAGCTAGATATTGGTCATTGTTAATATGGTAGAGCTCTCCCATTTGGACCTCTTGATCTTATCATCACAGGACTTCCCCTTGAGATTTGGACCTTCCTCCCCCTTTTGTGGATCCCTAAATCCCTCTCCCTTCCTATAAATGCACTCCCTTCCATTCCCAAAATGTTGGTCATTGATTGTTGCATCGCTATGCTGAGATTATGCTTACATGCTACCCTTTCTAGCTTGGAGAAGGAGTGCTTGAAGAATATTTTCTTAGACTTGGACATCCACCAAAAGGAGGTCTCCAACATCAAGGCATAGGTTTTATTCTTCCCCTTTTAGGTTATTAATATTTACATCTGATGTTCACTTTCCATAATTGTGTAAATGCTTATACTTTTAGCTTAATACTCCTTGATTTATTAAGTAGTTTATGTCTGATGTATGCCATATACGCTCTTGTATCTTGCATAGCTCTTTGATCTTCCTTGCAGGTACTCGGACATGAAGAGCAAGAAAGGAGCGATGCTTGGAGCGAAAGATTCAAAGCCATCTCCAAGGATCAAGCTATTAGCATGACAACGAGGTAGGTTTCTCCTTTTCTCTGCATTTTTTAAACATAATCTAGGAAAGCGTATGTTATTTTGTTAAGTTTATTACTAGACCCACTCATTGGGCTAGAGGGATCGCCTCTGTCCGTAGAGGGGATTTTCCTTCACAACAAAATGGCGAATCTATTGGGGAAACTATAGCATTTTTATTCTCCTTTCTCAATTGATCTCTTGATCATTTTGACCGACCATCGTGTTCTCAGTTAATTTGGCTCTGTATAGGTCTACACAATCACTGGTTGTTGTCTTAGAGTGCTCAATCTGGAAGTGTTTGCGAAATTCTTTATATTTTTTGCCTTATTTGTCACCCAATGCGCTTTTTGCTTTAACATTCACACTAATCCCCTATTCAGCGCCTATCTGGCCATAACAACTGTGTTGATCCATGAGATTGGAAAAAGCCTAGGGTTTCTCTATTAAAATCCAGTGTGTCTAAGCCCCTGAGGTCTTGTTTTTTCTTGCATTACTAGATTTATTGATGTCTTGATTGATTACCTCATTTAATTAGCAAATTCTACTTCTTTGAACTTTCAAGTGTTTGAGTGCAATAAGATTGATTTTAGGGTTTATAGGTCGTTTGGTTGTCACTTGATGCTTGTGAGTGTCATTGAGTCTCTGGTTTGCTGAATGATTAGGTCTGTTCATCTGGTAAAACCACTCGAAACATTGATTTACATCGGTTTCAATTTATTTTGTCCGAATTTGTTTTTCATTTGTACTAGGTCATCTTGCATTTGAAATCCATATTTGTCATTTATCAAGCATAGATTACATTGTTTGGTTTAGAAATTGAAATGAGTATATTTTCTTATCTATTCGAAAGAGGAAGTGAAAGACATCTTAATTGAGTGCTTTTGAATTTGGTGTTACTTTGATTGATGCCTTGATTGCGTTAGGAGTGTTTCGAATCAAAATCTTCATTTTTGATTTAGTTGAAACTTAATTTCATGTGAGCATCTGAAAATCAAACAGAACATCATATAGGTAAAGTGCATCTTAGTAAAGTAAAAGTCATTTTTTGCTTTCAATGATTACATATTCATTAGTGAAAGTGAAGTTTAGTTTTGCATTTGGAAACGTTAGTGGAGTCATATTGTTTAATGCATTAAGTTGATTGAACTTTCTTCCCTCATTAGTGATGAGCCTCATCATTGGGTAACTATGTGGGCCTTAATTCACCTCCTAGCTTAGTCAAACCAACTTTTCTGATAGCTTATTACATGTTTTTGATTATATTTTGTTTATGAGGTGAGTTAGAGTTGGATATTATGCTTTGTGGTCTAATATGCATTGAATGCAAGATTAAAGGAGAAAATCAAGGAATTTTGGCAAAGACCAAGGTCAAAACTCGAATGGGACAAGGGAGAGGGATTGTAGGAGGTAAAGCATCCTCATTTACTACTCCTTCATTCAAATATTATTCCATTCATCACAACAGCTAGGAGTGCAAATAGCCAAATCATGAGGACTAGAAGGTAGCCGAGCAAGTGAGAGACATAGCACCAGTTTATCTTGAGTTTGGGAGCCGAGCCTCCCTAATTTTAAGGAAGTTGTTGGGGACTTCAAATGTATAAGTAGGGAGGCCTAGGACCTCAGTAGGATTCAGATTTTTGATTGTAAAACTCTAATCTATTTTCGAGCTGCAAAACTTGTGACAATTCTATTGATGTAATTTGTTGTTTTGGTAATAAGAATGAGTTTTGTTTTGAGCCAACACTGAGTTAAATCATAAGGCTAAAGCTCTTGGGTTAGGGCCCAACCCTAGCAGCCAAGGATCCTCTTTATTGTACATGTATGTTTAGTGTAGATTCATAGCTTCATTGTTGATTTGCTTTTTAGATGCATTTCCATTACAAGTAGTGTAGATTAGATTGGTTGTTTAATAATTTGCTTCCATTTGTGCCTTATTTCAAGTAGCAGGTTAGTAAGGAGAAAAAGGATCACCACAAGGTTTTTAGAAGGTGTCTCGGCCTCACTTCCTCCCTCTGGGACCATGACTTGAGGAAGGGACCCTTAAGCAGCCCCAAAAACACAAATTTTTAGTTCTTTTATGAGCTTTGGATTTTGTTGTCTTTAATTTAATACTTGGTTAATTTTGCAAGGTAGATTTCATTGTCATCTTTTTCATCTCTATTTCTGCAGTATATCTCACTCATGCTTTCATTCCTTTTAGTAAATTCTTCATGCATAGTATAAGAAGTTGATTCACTAATTCTGCTTTTCTACTTTATGAAAATGTATCTTGCTGCATAGCTTTTTGGAAGACACACATGTTTTATGAAGAGCAGGTGCTTCAGGAGGAGACTAAGAATTCATATCCATCAACCACCTTCCACTTCATCCACCTTAGCCATCCCTTGTTTTCACCATCACTTTCACTAGTTTTCCATCATTTTTCATAGAAATTCTCCCAAGCACATTGAGCGAATCTAGCCATCTATTATCTTGGATATTGACTCGTGAGTGATCCTAGACCTTCCACCACTCCATTCCACCCATCACAAACCTTTCCTAAGCCTCCAATCACCTCCAACACCTCACTTTAGCTCTCGGATGTATCTTGTAATTCGTACAAGATCATCGTGTAGGTTTCTAGTACATCCTGTAGGTTTTCCTGAAACGGCCTGTTTTGAGCCTAAATTGATGGAAAACCTCTAAGAAGTCACCAAAATCCTCCTAGGGACCCTCCACACCATCCAACCACTTCATAAACCTTCTATCCATCCTCAAAACCCTTAATCCACCTGCCACATCCATAAGAACAATTAGTTTGGATACTTGATTTTGCATAAAAAGACCAAAAAAGAAAAAACATATTTAGTTTAGCCTCTTTACTTGCACATTAGTATTGTTTTTAGGTTTCTTACTTCTGCAACTTAGATAGTAGCATTTGTTTTATGTTGATTTAACATTTCTCTCTAGCATAGCTTCTTAAATGGTTAATTAGGGAATGGTGTGATCTAGCATTACATGTTGATCTTCTTCATTAATGCAGTACAATAACTTAGAGTAGATTTACCTTTCTTCCATCAAATAATCGAGCTTCTTCTAACTCTGTAGAAGTCTAGCTTGGAACCCCAATGGTCTCTCGCCAGCCAAACAGTGACAACATGCATCACCATCACTTTTACTTGTGCATACAACACTGTCACCTCCAAGTTTGTACGAACCTCGGGTTGATAATTAAAGTTGGTAGCCCAAGAGTTGCAACATCCTTGTTGCAATACTGGTGCTCATCACATTTTTGGCGCCGTTTCCGGGGAGGTGTCTGAGAATAATGTGATTACTACTTTCTTTTCTTCTATTTCTTTTCTTCAATATTCTGCCATTATTTTATTTTTGCAAGAGTAATCTAGTTGTCTCCTTTATTTCAATTTGCATTGTCTGCTTTCCTTTCCATTTTTCAAGTAAGATTTAAATTCAACAAGTATCTTTTTCATTCTATCAGTAATTTTCATTCAATCAACAATTTCAATTCTGCAAGTACTTTCCAATTTTACAAAAAAAATCCAAAACCAAACCAAAAATATTTCCTTTCATGCCTCGTAGGAATAGGGACAACTTAGGGAATTTTTTTGCCAAATACCTCCAATGCATCCAACAACCAACCTTCTCTCTTCTTCGATGGCTGTGAACTGGAGGAACCCTTGGGTGAGCAACTTGACATATTTGAAGAACCTACAGGGGAAGAAGAAGAAGAGGAACCCATTCCTACTGAACCAATGGCTGAAAACATAAATGACAAAGGGAATAGAGAGAGAGAGTTGAGGGTGCTTTCCTCATCAGGGAAACCAATGGGGACACTAAGATGAAAAATATAAGCCCCTTTGACCTACCTCATTTCCATGGCTTGACCATAGAGGACCCCGACACTTTCCTGTTTGAGTTCATTGTTATATGCCAAACCTATGACTATAAAGATGATGAGAAAAAGTTAAAGCTATTTCCATCTACCCTCAAGGATGCAACATTGCGTTGGTTCATGGATTTACCTGGAGATAACATCACAACTTGGGCTCAGATGCAGCAGGCCTTTAACAACAAATATCGGGACTAATGTCGGTCAAATGATACAAAAGAAGAAATTTTCAGGATGACCATAGACAATGATGAATCCCTATAGGATTACGAAGAAAGATTCCAACTTAGCTACAAAAGGGCGAGGTGCACACTTGACCCCGAGTCACTAAAGTTAGTCCTATTTAGAGGAGTAAGAGAAGATCTTCTGGATACCTTACATTTGTTAGCAAGAGGAAATATCTACCAATTACCTAGGGCAGCCAAGAAAAAGGGTAGGGGTAGTCAACCTATGTCAGTACATCGTCTTCCAACTCATCCATCAAGGGTGAAATTGGAAACATGTTGGAAGATTTCAAAAGCGAGACGCTGCAAACCCTTACCTTGCAAATGGACACCATGAACATTAAGAGGAACTAGGAGGAAGTAGAGAGAGCCTTAGCCATTTTTTATCCTAGATGCACCAGGAGGCATCCTAAGAATGAATGTCCATTGAACTTTATTGAAATTTTCTTGGTCTGTGAAGAAAACCACTCCACAGACAAGTGCCCTTATTTTCCCAGACTCAAAGATGTATATCAAGGAGTTGACGGGGTCACTAAGAAGCTTCGCCACATTAACCAAAGGAGACCTCATGGGCCTAGACCATACCAGCAGGGCATGCAAGGGTCCTCCCATGCATATTACAATCCCAACCAAACCACAGGTTGTACCTTCTTGGGGACCCCCTGCTCATCCTTCCTGGTCTACACCCCCTCCTTGGTCCTATGCATCTCAGTATCACTCCCATCCAGCTAAATAGACATTTCAACCTTATGCCCTACCACAACCTCAGTGGAATACACCACTCCAGGGGTGGAGGCCCCAATACAACAATGCTCCAACTCTATTGCCTCCACCACCTGCCCAACCACAACTCCTACACTTTTCTCCACCCAAGCAACCCCAGATGCTTGCCTAGCCAAATCTGAACCCAGACAACAGGCAGGCTCAACAAGTATACAATGGAGAGACATCATATCCAGCTTATGCTGTGGAAATGTAGGAGATTAACCTGAGATCTGGGAGAGTTCTCTTGGATAACCAACCTCCATCTCCACCTAGGGAGGTTGAGGAAGAAAGAGAGGAAAGAAACCTTAAAGTAAATCCACCCTTTCTTGGGAGATTAGCCCAATCAATCCAAGCTACCCCATAAGAGATTGAATTTCTGGGAGAATTGAAAAATCAATGTGTAAATATCCCACTTCTCCACGCAATAAAAAATGTTCCTATTTACAATAAGTTGATTAAGGAGAAGTGCTTCAAGCATCCAGGGAGGTGAAAAAGGGATGCCCCTACCATTAATTTCATTGGGTAGCTGTCTGACTTAATGCTGGGGCAGGTAATATGTCCAAAATATTTGGACCGTGGAAGCCCTATAGTAGATGTGCACATCAATGGGACCATTATCCCACACACTCTAATTAATCTTGGGGTTGCCATTAATGTGATGACCAAGGACACCATGCTCAAGCTCAACCTCCAAGGTTCATTGAGGAAGACCACAACAATTCTGCAACTTGCAGACAATTCCATAGTAACCCCTGAGGGAATTGTGGAGGATGTGATGGTCTCCATTGACTCTTGGGAGTACCCTGCAGATTTCCTAGTTCTTCGACCTAAGGCTAAGCTTACTAGTTACCCTGTCATCCTTTGGAGGCCATGGTTGGCCACTTATGATGCTTACATTAGCTGCAGAACTGGGAATATGACCATCAAGAATGGGCATATGTCCAAGCAGTTAGTCCTATACCCTCCTGCTCAACCTTCTCTAGAGCATGACTTACCTTTATGGTTGGAGGAGGAGGAAGAAGAAGAAGTTTATTCTGCCCAACTTTATGCTTTAGAAGCAACCATGGGAGGAGGGCAACAGGATGAGGATGAATTTATTGAACACCTACTCCAAAGTCCAACTCCCGTTTCATTACCCTTAGAAGTAGCAGTAAAGGAAACCCAAAACAATCATCCAATTGACTTATGCTTGGCCAATTCCGACCCACTCCATGTCAAAACCATAGAATTCGGCCCAGAGAGAACCTTGAAAATCAATCCATCTCTTTCCGCTCTCGAATAAGAGAAGTTATGCAACATGTTAAAGGAAAATCTAGAAGCCTTTGCTTGGAGTTACAAATAAATGAAGGGAGTACACCCCTCAGTGTGTACTCACCACATATACATCAAAGAAGATTGCAAGCCGGTCCAACAACCACAAAGGAGGAGGAATCTAGTTCTTAAATATATAGTCAAAGAAGAATTGTAAATACTGCTAGATGCAGGATTCATTTACCCTATCTTCGACAGTGAGTGGGTCTCTCCTTTGGTGTTAGTTCCCAAGAAAAATGGTAAGTGGAGAATTTGTGTCAATTACAGGGAGTTGAACAAAGCCACAAAGAAGGATCATTTTCCTCTACCCTTCATTGACCAAGTGCTAAATGGCCTAGCAAGGAAAAGGTTTTTCTCTTTCCTAGATGGATTCAGTGGGTACAATCAAATCCAAATCTGTCTAGAAGACCAGGATAAGACCACATTCACTTGTCCTTGGGGTACTTTTTCCTATAGGGTCCTTCCTTTTGGCCTATGCAATGCTCCTACCACTTTCCAGACAGCAGTGTTGAGTATTTTCGCCGAATTAGTCCATGATGTAGTGGAGATTTATATGGATGATTTTACACCTTATGGCTATGATTTTCAAGAAGCCCTGTTTAACCTAGGTAAAGTATTACACAAATGCATTGAAATGAACCTATCTCTCAGTCCTGAAAAATGTGAATTCTTAATGACTGTAGGGACCGTGCTAGGTCATTCAATATCTCAGCAAGTACTACAGGGATCGTGCTAGGTCATTCAATATCTCAGCAAGGACCGCAGATGGACCCAAACAAAATAGCTATCATCCAAAGGGTCCCACCTCCTCAAAAGCAGAGAGATGTCAGAAGTTTCCTAGGGTTAGTTGGATACTACCGAAGGTTCATAAATGACTTCAACAAGTTGGCCTCTCCTTTATTTGGTTTGTTGGCCAAAGACTCTGAGTTTATATGGTCAAAAAGCTATCAAGAGGCCTTAGACATCCTAAAGGATAAGTTAACTACTACATCGATTCTCCAAGTCCCAAATTGGGCCCTCCCCTTTCATATTCATGTTGATGCCTCACACAAAGCCATAAGATCATCCCTAGTTCAGATTGATGAAAAACTGCCTTATGCTATCTATTTTATCAATAAGAATTTATCAAAGGCTGAACTAAATTATACAATGTCCGAAAAGGAACTCCTGGCTATTATGCATTCATTAAACAAATTCAGGCATTATATGACAGGTTATCAGACATTTGTGCATATTGACCATGCTGCAATCAAATATTTAATGAACAAACTAGATGTGAATGCTCAAATTATAAGATGGTTACTCTTATTATAGTAGTTTGATCTAACCATTGTTGATAAGCCTGGTAAGGAAAATGTTGTTGCAGACTTTTTGTCTAGAGTAAATTTGCTTGTAGGTGAACAAGGAATGGTGGATGACTAGTTACCGGATGAGCACTTATTTTCTATTTTAGTTCTCTCTTTGTGGTTTACTGATATAGCAAACTGTTTGGTATCAACACAGTTCCCACCAAACTTGTCCTCCAAAGAAAAGAACAAGATAGTTAGAAAAAGCGCCCCCTTCACTTGGATTGGGGGCAATCTTTTTAAACTTGGCCCAGATCAAATCTTGAGAAGGTGCCTTAGGGAGGAAGAAGTCTTTGACATCCTTCTGACCTGTCATGATGGGCCTTTTGGAGGTCACTTTGTAGCAAAGAGGACAACATTCAAAGTGTTACAAGCAGGCTATTATTGGCCCACTCTTCATCAGGATGTTTCTAGAATCCAATTTGGATCACGGAGACCCCCCGACATAAGACACGATATATATATATATTTTACACAAATTCTTATTCATGATACAAATTCATACATAGATCTAGATTCTACATTGTAAATTTAAAATTTGTAAGTTGTACAATGTAACATTATGCATACAAATACAATTGTGACAAATTCATCAATGGTCCAATAGGAGAAAGACAGGAAACTACAATTTTCTCATTAAGTCATCAAAATCAAAATGTGTTACGTAGGTAGTAGCAATGCCAATGGCAAATAGAAATAGCAAATACAAAACAACTACAAGGTAGTAGGTATCTCATTAATCATCATCATCATCAAAGTCAACATCACTATCATGATCACCATTGCTCTCCTCTGTTGCATCCTCCTCCTTCGTATCCAATGTAATTTTGCATCTATTGGTGTGGAGGATGACCCCTCAAGAGTATCACAATCATCAAAAGTGACATGCTCTAGCACTGGATCATTAAGATCCAAGTTGGTCAATGCCAACTCAACATTGTTGTCCAAACTCATAGGAAAGACATCCCACATCTTTGTCTTTTTGTTCAACCACTCGTCCCACTGCTTGTAAATAAGACAAAGGTTGGTGTACACATACACCATTGTCTTTACCCTAAACTACTCAAGCCTTCTCTTCTTGACACTATACAAATTCCCATATGTGCTCCAATTTCTCTCGCAACAAGAGGATGAAGTCACCTGAGAGAGAAGCCTCGTGGCTAACTACTGTAGAGGAGGGTTTGTTGCCCCATGATTTTCTCACCAAGAATAGAGCTTCTTAGCCCCCCTGTCTCTAATCACATCATAGCTTGCAAATTGCTCAGTGCCAATGGAAAACTCAGCAAAGGCATTCTCCACCTCATCAAGGGATGCTCTATCCTGAAATATCTACCTCAATGCATCCTTCCTCCCCTATGAAATTTCACCATCCATGTGAGGAGGGCATCTGCGGGAAGGTCCACCGTTCAGCCACTCATGGTTGTAGTATTTTGGGTTCAATGAGTGAGCCAAACAATGCAAAAGTGTGCAATTTTTGTCCCATCTGCTGACAAGAATATCTTGTATGGTGGTAAAGGTCTTTGATGATGTATCATACTCAGGGCACTCACTCTGTAAAATAATGGTCCTCACAGACTCAATCATGGAATCCCATCCCTCATAAACATTTCCTAGGATGGGTTTGTCTGTATCTGCAAATCGTAGCAAATCAATGATAGGGTCCATGATCTTAATAGTGAGATCTACCCTCTCCCACCAAGCATCATTTAACATTGTGTCCTTGACTCTTTTTGAGGCTGTTTGATCTGTCTTTCTACCAAAAGACCAAAACTTTGAAATAATAATAGCCCCAAGAGTGGCCTTGACCTCCCTCAACCTCTTCAACATGATGAATGAAGAGGCAAACCGTGTATCTACAATCTTCAACAATGATAGATGGGTGTACTTCTTGTAGATTGTGACAACATTTGTATGATTTCATACAAAGATGTGGATATGTCGTGCATCCTCAATATTACTTCCAATCCAAGACACATCATAAGAAATATATTTAAGTGCTAAATTCAAGGAATGGATAATGCAAGGTGTCCAAAATACTTGTGGATATTTTGCTTCCAAAATTATGCCAACAGTCTTGCAAACAAGTGCATTGTCTGTAATTATTTGCACACAAGAATCAACACCTACATCTTCAATAAATTTAATGAACGACTCACCAATATATTGTGCATCCTTGTATTGTCCAAGTGCATCCACTGATTTCAAGAAAACTGATCCATTTAAGGAAGACACCATGAAGTTGATGAGTGGGTGGCATGTTGGATCTATCCTTCCATCAAAAACAATACTAACCCCAAATGTTGGCCTTGCTGATTTAATAGGCTCAAGCATTTGTCCACCTATTTCTTTGCCTTAGTCAACAATTTGGTTCTAAGCTTCTCTAACCAAGGAGGCACATACCCTAATGGAGCCCCTTAAGTTAGAGCTTGACACATCTCAAAAAATAAAGGTGAGTGTGCAACATTAAAGGATATGAAGTTATAAAAGAAAAAGAATGCAATGGTGAGATCAAGCTCTTTTGGTATCTCTTTCTAAAAAATATTGTCCATTGGACCAAGTGCCACTACCTTTCTTTTTGCTGCTTGACCCACACCCCCACCAAAAATCTCAAATGGAAATTTGTTGTTGTTTTTCCTCAAGAATGGAAGGGGGTCATCATTCTTGTTTTTCTTAGATGATGCAACCACCCTTGCCATACTAACATTGGCCTCTTTTTCCATTTCTTTCCTCTTAGCTAAAAACACCTGTGTACATGCTCTAATTCCACAACCTGGTAAGGCTAACAAATGGCTTTCACACGGTAATAAGTGCTCTTGAAAAGATTGTTGCAATAGTTGCATTTCCAAACAACATAGCCTCCTCTCTTCAACTTGTTGCCTGGCACTTGATCTCTTGTGTTTCTTGAGCGTGTTATCTTTCTAAATCCATTTTTCCCTCAACATTTGAAGTTGTTGTTGCAGCCTCACTTCCAATAGAGGGAACACTTGCAAACTCTGATGAAATTGGAATAGAAGAGGCATCACCAATGGGAACATTTTGCCCCTTCCTTGTTGCCCTTGATTGAGCCATATGTGTTGTAAAAATATATAGAAAAATTGCATAAACTTGTAAAAAAATGGACATGCAAACTACTGTAGCAAAAATAAAAAAAAATGGAAGCAAAATGCACTTACCTGTTGCTTAAATCACCTCCAAAATGCTCCCAAACCCTTTGCTAGTCGCTCCCACACACCCACAGCGAGAGAGAAACTCAAGAATGAGTTATAATTCGGCCCAAATCAAGATTTAAAGGCCACGCGGCACACTTTTCAAAGAGACACGTATCCCTAAGTCGAGACTCACGTGCCCTTGGAATCCGACCCACGTGCCCATCGAATCCCACGTGCTAGGGCACGCTAGACACAAGAATCAGACACGTGTCCTAGAGAATGGTGTCTGATTCATGGGATTTGGGACACGAGGGGGGGGGG
>APFE031008046.1:34203-106119 GCA_000404065.3 Pinus taeda | reverse complement strand
ATGCGAGGTGGAAGATCATGGAATCTTCCAGAAGCTTCCCCTCTGACACTTGCCACTCCATTTTTGACCAGGGATGAGTAAGAGATCATCATTCTCCAAGTGGAAAGAGGAACTATCAGAGATAAGACACTAATCAAGATCCCAGAAGATGACTCACCTCTCTGTAATCATCTATATATGGATCCCTCATCACAGAGATTTAGAGGCTGGAATTTTGTATCTTATAGAGAAGTGTTGTTGGTTTTCTGGTGTACATTCACAGTCTTGGGTGATCTATCTTTGCTTGGGGTGAAGAAGGGCTTCATAGCTGGAGGATGATGCTGGGTCAGAGCACACGGTTGTAATCCTCTTGCTACTTTTCATCTGAATAAAGCTATTCTTGTTTTCTTCCATATTCTTGTGTACTTGTTTATGTATGCATGTATATGGTTAATACACATCTGATCTTGTATTATTTATGAAGTTAGATCCTTGTTTCTTGCATAGTAGTATGTTGTTGTGATTCCACAGGTTCTTTTGAAGCTAGGCAGACAAAGAAGAAGTGGAAAAACTCTATCAAGAAGGAGAGGAAATCAATCACAAGACTCAGGTTGGCCCTCTTGGTTCTCCTCTTGTCTATTTTCATAAAAGGAAACAATAGTAGACTTTGATTGTTTGTTTCTAAGATAGCCACCCATCTTAGTGGGAATAGCAGCATCTGAGTGGACACTATTCTCAGATAATAGGTTTCCGATGGATATTCCTTCCACCTAAAATTTTCATGTTCTTGTTGTTCAAAATACCGTTCTTTCCTTTTTTAAAGGAGCCATTATGGATGCCTTCTCCTTTCTATTTCATCTGCTGATAGAAAATTCTAGCTTTTTGAATTGCCTCGTCCATCTTCTTTGGGTTATTAAACTCCATATTCCTATCATAAAGGCAAGTAAGCTACTCGTGAAATGTTGCACGTTTGGCTTTTCTTCCTTAATATATGGGACATATCTTAATAGAGAGGAAAACTAGGTTAAAAATTATTCCATTGTCAACTGACCCAAATTTAAATCATCAAACTCCCTTTCCTTCTCGTCATAAAATCGTTCGATCAGATACTTATCCTTAAAATGGTTTTCAAATTCTGTCTAGGTCACTTCCTGTTCTTCTATTTTCCATATAGTTTTAATTTCCTCCCACGATGGGGTAGCTTTACCCTATAATTGGTATATTTCTAATTGGGCTTTAAGATTCTCTTTGTACTCATAGATCTGGAAGTATTTGTTCATATTAGTCAACCAAACTTTCGCTTCTTCCTCAACCTCTCCATCAAAATTTGGTGGTTTAATATTCTTGAATTCCCCTTGCAATTCAATTTTTTTGCCTCTTCTTTTATTTTCCCTCAGAGGCATTTTCAAACCTTCCTTCAGACTCAGAATGACCCTCCCTCTCTTTGAAGGTTTCGGTCTTACTTCCTTCACTTGAGCTAGGGTTAGGTTCTCACTGGTTTGTTTATCAGATAAGCTTTTTAAAATTAATTCCTACTCCTATCTTAATTTTTCATTATCTGCCCTCAAATTGTTCATTTCAGCTCGCAACTGTTGGGCAACTTCTAATAGTGCAACATTTGCTTCATGGGATTCTTCTCCCAGTGGTACCCATCATTCAGGATTGGCCTCAACAAATTATGCCTCGGGTCGATTTGGGGGTCTCAATCCTCTTCTCTTGGACCTGCTTCTATCTTGGTCTCTTTATTTCTTTGTGCATTAATACAATCAAAGTTGTTTTTCTTAGTTTCCCATTACTAGCCTCAGTATCAAAACTGAGCTCTGATACCACTTGTAACATGTATAACCTCAACTTTTACCAAAATAAAATAAAAAAAATTTACTATACCACTAAAAATGTTACATGTTGAATATATGTATTATATATTATATATATATATCTTGCATATTTAATGATATTAATAAAGACATCATCTAAGGTATATGCAAGTAAATACAATGACATAGCATATAAGTTTGGACATATAAATATGTATTCAAATGTTTTGAATTTATTAATCTGTTGTAGCGGCTATAGCCACCCTCCCAATTTTTTCCTTTGGAGCCTCCCAACGGACCATCCTTAGTAGCATGTCTTGCACTGTCAAGTACATAGGCTTCAGTTGGGTTTCAGTGGCCCGCTAGCCTATACATGTTAGCTTGTTTGTCTCCCTCCCACAAACCGGCATTCCAAACTTAGACTATTTGTTGGATGAGTAGCTCCCCCATAAAATTCCAAAATTCTGGAGGGGAACCAACCTTCCCTCTAGAAATTTCACAAATTTGTTGGGCTCCAAAATTTCACAAAACAATCAGACAAGCTTCCCACAAACAAATGCACAATATGGCCCAGCACTAGGCCTCAACCCAAAAATTTCACAATTCTAAGAGACTCTCACTTGTTGACCCTAGAAATTGCACAATCCCTCAGGGACTCTATGAATCAATGAATGCTTGTTGTCATTTGCATGCATGTTAGCCTATAAAAGCACAGTTTTAGTTTTCATATGCATCTCACTATTGTCGCATGCATGAAACTGTTTTTGCACCAATAGTTGCCGTTGCGGTGACCTATTTCACACGCATGCATGTTTTCCCATTTTCTAAATCTTCCATTCTCTATTTGCATGCATGATCATTCACTCTTGATTACACTTAGTTTTTCCATGCATTCGAAGCTTCACATGTTTTCAGTCATCGTTAGGCGGGTGGGTAACCTTGGCCTGGGCCTGGCCTTACCCAAACATCATTATGCATTTCTTAGAGGCAAGGCTCTTCGTTCCTCCCAAAAAATGCACAAAAATGGCTAGACACTGTCCTCCAAGCTTTCTCTAAGCAATTCTAAGAGGAAGTGCTTTACTGGCCCATAAATTGCATAATGCAGTCCCTAGGCCTGCATGCCTTGTTGACTGAAATTGTACATTGCACAATCTCAGCCTCAGCAGGCCAGCCTCGATTTCGCATTGCCCAATTCCGGTAGCCAACTAGCATCTAGACAACCTGTACTATTTTTTGCGTAGTTCTGGTAGTAAGTCTCACAGCCTCCCGGTGAAATTTATACAATCCTTGCCATTACTCTCCCGGGTATGTTGCATGTCAGTCCTCAAGTTTTCTATGCTTTTCAACTAATAGATTGCTTTCCATGAATGTCACCATGTCTCCATATATATTAGTTGTTTGTTCATATCTCCATAGTTCAAGTTCAATGGCCTCGAAGAGAGCAAGATCAAAGGACACTGACGGAAGCACAACTGGAGATGCAGTTGAGCAAGTGTTTGTGAGTTTGCCAATTTAAAAAGACACCAAGCTTCTCATAGACAAATACATCAAGTTAAAATCGCAAGACATAAATGACACATTCTCAGGAATATTTGGGGAAGATCTGGAAGACCAAAAAGTCTATGTGAATATTCACAAGTTTGGCTTGTACTGTATTTCATACAGGTTTCCCGCGTTTCCATGCGCGGACTTGATACGTTGGATTGTCTCGCACACTGATCCTGAGATGATGGTGTTAAGAAGTGTTAGTGGGACAAATATTTCTACCTTCAGGGAATGAGACTATTAGCATATGTACCACTTGTCACAATCAAAGATCATAATGGAGACACCCTTCAACAGACCCAGCCACAGTGAAAACTCCAAGGATATCTTAAAGAGTTGGGTGAAGGAGCTAGCCAAGTTCAGGATGACACCCAACTAGGTTTACAAGATGAAGATACTGCGAGAGAAATTTTAGTACTTGGTCATATTTTCATGTCGCTTGTATGGCCAAGACAACATAGAGACCTTCCCTCAAACATGGGTGATCATGTTGGACCAACTAGCCAGTGGAGGAAAACCATGAAAATAGTTTGACATGTTGTCTCATAGGCTGAAAGAATAGGTAACAGGAGACTGACAGCCACCCAAAGGTTAGAATGTAGAGATACATATGTATGCATAATTTTTGGATGCAATCTGTGCTCATCAACAGGTCCCAGGCTTGAATTGGGCATGGACATCAATAGACAACCTCTGTACACACTTACTGCAGACATTTTTTTAATGCAGCTTTTGTGGAGTCATCACACAATTGTTAGACCATTTTTTCACCCGAGTGTACAAGATGATATTTGAGCAAGATCCACCTTGCATGTCGCAAGAAATAATGGAGGCATTGATCGATATAGCGGATTGGTATGCCTCACCTCTTGGCACCTTCATACGGATTTACAGCATGGAGAAGTGTCCACATGCTTAATTCAAGTTTGCCATGGACAAGCTCGTCATGCAAGAAGTGGTGTACTACATCTCGACAAGACTGTGAGCTACACTACATCGGAAGAAGATTGCACCCTGGCCTGCTCTTCCATTATGGATCGGATTGTACAAGATATGTAATCTTAAGCATACTGATGCCGAGATAGAGGAGTTCAAAAGATTTACTTCCGGCACTAGAATTTTCAATGCATACGACCCGCATTGCTTTGAAAAGGACCACTATGTGAAAGTGAAATTTCCTTGGATCCACGGGGCATGTCATCGGGCTGAGGAAGAGCCATGGAGATATTTCCATAGCTTCTCCAGGGTCAATGAACTAGTCAACATAGTTTTGGAATGGATAGTGAAAAAGCACGAAGCAGCGTGAAGCAACATATAAGAGAGAACCATCATCAGAAACAGTAAGGGATAACATACTTGCACGTGACAAAGGCAAGAGAAAGATTGTTTAGAGTGTAGAGGTAGAAAAAATCTATAAGTTCAAAGCATACCTACTTGTGGAGAAAGAAGCTTTGGAGATAGAGGTGAAGAGGTGCTACCATGACATGAGGAACGCACAAAGGCAGAGAAAGAAACAAAGGATGGAAGAAATAGTGAAGGAGTTGCAAGAGTTGAAGCAGCAACTCCAGGAAGAACAAGAGTTGCATAGATAGGAGAAGGAAGTGCAACAGGGATAGACACAACAAGAGGCACATCATGAACAGATTGATGAAACTATGCCCCTACAGGTTGTAGACTCATCCTAGTAGCTACCACAAAGAAGACAGGGTGAGTAGTTGTAGGAGCAAGACTTCGCTAAAGAGATTGAACAGAAGCTTGAGCAGATGGATACAGAGATGGAGAAGCCAAAGTGAGAATCGGATATTGACCTTACACCTTACAAATAAGAGGTCGACCCACCGGCTTCACCAGATCCGGAAGCGGAGAAAGTCCCGAGTGATCAAAGAGATATTGGGATCCTTGAAGACAATCTGGAAGAAGAGATGCACAACATATCATTCGACGAGTCGAAGTATGGAGTTGTGAAATCATGCCGAGTGACTACTCTAGATGTCCAAGCATCTCCCACGTAGTTTGAAGAATGAGTGATCATATTTGAAGTGTGCAAGTATCCATCAACATTGGCTGATGCTACCCAAGCATATGCCAAAGCCACTTACTGGAGTGTTTGCTTCTTGAAAGAAGAGAATGAGTGAATGGCTAAGGAGTTACAAATGGCTAAGCAGGGAGGAGAACAAGTTACAACATCTACCAGAGTAGAGTTGAAAAGAGCAATACTGAATGAGGTATTGTCTCTCAAGACAGTCATGTGAATGTTGTATTCTAGATTTGTCACCGTGCATAAGAGAGTTGTCCATCTCAACGGTTGGCAACAACGTTGTGCTAGGAAAGCACGTATCTTGTAATATTTGCACACTTTTTCTGACCACATGCAAACATGGACAACAAGATACAAGGGAACCCTGTTACACTTGCCTAAGTTGATGAAGCCCATGGCAGTAGAGTTGAAGGCATGCATCTGGAGTCAGATCTGGAACTATGAGGAACCATGCACCGGTATTCAAAATCATGGATGTTATTGTGCACGCGCATGATATCCCATCCATTGGGACACTCATCAAGGTAAAGACAAAGAATCAAGTCTGACTAGATCAAGACATGTACTTTGATGAGTTGATGCGCATAGCCACCAATGTAGACTTGGCAATGAGCATAGACACTGTGCATTAGTATGTTGTTGGTTCGGTTGCACTCAAGGCGATGATGCACATGTTATCAGATGAGTTGGATAGAGAAGCCAAATCATTTTACTCATATGCAACAGAGGCAAGAGTTCATTTCTAGAAAGATGTCAACACGGAGTACAGGGACACCATCACAAACTACCAATCTTGGCATCAATTTTCCACTGTCGACCACCGCAAGGATGTCGAAGAGTTGATCTTCCCATAGTTGTCCGAGCCTTAGTGATGTCTTGCATGGCTTGCTCAAGCCTATTTTGTCTCACATTGGTACATGTGTAGATTGTGTGTAACATCTTATAAAGTGAAAGTCCAAGTGTCGATAGTTGAATGTAACAGTCATAGAGTAGTTGAAGAATCATGAAGGTAGGTGAACAATTGAAAAGGGGAATGTCAAGGGTCACTGCACCCTTTTCTATTTATAGAACCTTGTAACTCATTGTATAGGCTTTTGGGCAACTAAGCTTCTGATAGGAGTATCTTATAGAAAGCTTGGAGTGTATTGTAATGAGCCTAGACTTCTCCATAGTGTAGAGCTAGTACATCTCTTTGGAGGAGCATGCAGTAGTGACTGTAACATTTCATTATTAGGACTAGTGGTTGGTCATGGTTTTACTAAATGATTGGAACTTTCACTTCTTAATATAATAGAGCCATCAAGTTCCATGGATATGTTGTTATTGTATTTTAGATATCTTGGCTACTCTAATGATATATGTAGTTGTTTTCTTACACATGTATGTATAGACTCTTTCTATATATGTATGTATGAATCTTACTGAGATGTGTTGTTAGTTTAACCATCACTTTGGATTGTTGGTTCACCTGCCTTCCATTTTGTGATGCATCTTTGCTAGTGAGTTCCCTTCCAAGCCACATGTTTCCACAGGTTTTCAAGAGGTGCACTCACCCCAATTTCCATGTGTTAGAACTGTTCTTGCACCTTCCTTGGCTTGTTGCGCATGTCACACCCTTGCTACCAACAAGGACATCTTACTTACCTCTACGCGAAACCACAGTTAAGGTGATACCCTAAAACCCACTACTGGGACTCCTACACCAAACAGTCTGAGGTCTAGTTGGGACTTCTTATCGGGGAGATCCCCTGTCATGTTGGGGGCTCTAGGACCATCAACATTTCTAGCACTAGAATGAGGGAGTTTCTTGATCTCCTTTCAGAATTCATGTATGATGGTGAAGGAGAAGTGTCCTAGCCTATGCAATTACAAGACTTCTATGCATTTCTCGATGATGCAGATGACTTCTCTAATGAAGAGGCCAGCTTGCTACTCACGGACACATTTCACAAATTCCCACAATGATAGTATCATAGCATGCCACCCGACGACACACACTCACTTGACCAGTTCTATGATATAATTTAATCTACATTCCATCATTTTTATCCAGAACCTATTGGCAAAAAATTGTTAAAACAACTAAAAAATCTGCAAGAATCACCTATGGATTTTTTAGATCGCTTCCGTGTATTGTAGTTTGAAACTCTGAAAAGTCAGACAAAATTCTAGTATCTCATGGACAAATTTGAATATTGCCTTAACAAGTCTGTCAATCCCAAGAAGAAGTTTAATTTTAAACACCACTCAGCATACTTTGGTGAAGGATCTGCATAATCACAGATGGACACGGTCGTTGTCTCAAGTGACTATCCACCATCCTCTCATGAAATAGCTCCATCGTTGTAGAGTGATGTGGGTGAACATGCACACACGTTTGTTCAACCGTCACATCCTCCCAACATCACTTCTCTCAATTTTTGTGAATATTTGGTTACAAAGCCCATGGGTTGTCACATGCATGTATTACCTCAACCTCTGTCTTCATCTTATGTTGAACCTCTAGATTGCATTGCCTTGTGTTCCTCCATTATGAACACTATACCTATTGTGAATGAGGATCAAGCTATCGACGGATTTGGTGTCACACAACCAACCTGCATTGTCATTCATGAAGAGTATGATTGGGAGCCTGAGCCTGAACATGAACCTGCAGTGAAGGGTGTTTCCCTTTTGTCCGCGCCTCCTCCATTTTTCCTTGACATCTTTGGTGATTCTTCCATCCCTAATTTCACCTGTGTATCTTCGTCTACAGATGCACCCACTGTTAATCATTCACATAACACACTGGAAGTCAATTCATTATCTGACAACAGAGAGGACAAATCATTCTTTGAAAATCCACTTGATTTTTCATCTGCCTTTTCTAGAAATGTAGAAGGTGAATTTTTATGCTTCTCATCTACTCATCTATTTGCTTCATCAGATCATTAGCATGTCAATGGAATCATTGGTTTTGTTGGTCGTATCTTTTGTGATCTATTTACCCCCTTATTAAATCATGATGATGATTCTATTGTAGTTTAGTTTTCAAAGCCACATGTTTATGATGATCTATCTATCGATGAAGTCAAAACCGCGCAGACTATTGAGGCACTTCAGCGTGAGCTGATGGTTATGTCAGACCCTCATTGTCCTAAGGTTGGTTTCACTTCTGATCGGGAAATTTTTGAAACACCCAAGGCTCCTCATCACTCATCTATATGCATTGAAGACCATTCTCACACAGATTATATTTCCTCCACACGAACTACGCGATCCCATTGCTCATGCATTGGAGGAATCTTACACAGCAAGCACACATGCATTTTCTTGCATGTCACAGTTAAGAGTATGTGTATGCTTAACATCTGCACGTAGTGTCGCACATCACCATGATAAGTCCACAGATTGCAATTCATGCACTCACATTCACTTATGTTTTGTGGACACATTTAAACTCAGAGTGTGTTTGTCTTCATTGTTATATCTTTCATGTTTGTTGGTTTACACAGTTGTCCTATTTGTGAACTACATCTTCACCAACATGGGTTGACCAATGCGCCAGTGGCTACATTGGAAGTATCACTTCACATGAGCAGACCCATGCACCATTAGCTTAGGAGTAGGAGTAGTGTTTTCTTTTGGTCTGTTTGCTTGCATGCATGTTTGCTTCTTACTTTGTCCATTTTATTTATTACTTGTTTTTTTGCTTACTCGCATTGCTTATGCATTTACTTTTTCTTTCGCTTTGTTTTGTTGTTTGTTTTCTGGTTTACGTCCATAGGTTAGTTTCGCACGAAACCATGTGCGATTCTTGAAACAAGCTGGGTAAAGTACAAGAGGACTTGTGTAGTTATCAGTACTTGGTTAGCTATCGTCCTACCTCTGAAAGAAGAAATTGTTGTCTTCAATCCATGATACACCAAGGGAAAACACGTGTTTTTCACAGTGAAGCTTGGTGAAAACACAATGCTTGTGCACTAACTAGTATCACTTACTCTAGTCGGTTGTTTTGGGTCAATCCTTGTTAGCTCTATCAAGTAGAGTAAGGTGAGGGGGAAAACCCTAACAAGCACGTCAGAGATATATACAAACTACTCTGAAGAAGAAACTGCTCTCAATAAGTTGGGATCCCTCTTCTGCCTCTGAAATTAAGAAGTGCTATGCATAGTTATGAAAATGAAAATGAAAAAATGAAAATGTGAAAATTTTTGAAAAATGAAAATGAATAAGGAAAAAGAAGAGAAAGGTTTCCTGCGTCGAGAGGTGATGCAAGTTACTCCGTCAGGAAAATGACCAGGCTCACTAGCAATAGAGTGATTCTTATGTTCCTACGTGACTTCGCTGGGGTACTGTTCAGGCCTGCTGGCAGCGGAGGAACACTAGAGATGAAACTAAAACTATGACATCCATAAGGCTTGTATCTCATCAGCAAATTTGAATATTTCCTTACCAAATATATCAATCCCAAGAAGAATTTGAACTTTAAACCCCACTCAGCATACTTCAGTGATGGATTTGCAAAATCACAGATAGACACGGTCATTGTCACAAGTGACTATCTTCCATCCTCTCATCAAACAGCTCCACCACCATAGAGTGATGTGGGTGAACATGCACACACGTTTGTTCAACTGTCACATCCTCCCAACAACACTTATCTCAATTTTCATGCAAATTTGGTTATGAAGACCATGGGTTGTCACATGCATGCATTACCTCAACCTCCATCTTCATGTTATGTTGATCCTCTGAATTGTACTGCCTTGTGTTCTTCCATTCCAGACTCTACACCTGTTGTGAAGGAGGATCAAGCTATTGACGGAATTGGTGTCGCAAAACCAACCTGCGTTTTCATTCATGAAGAGTATGATTGGGAGCCTAAACATGAACCCACAGTGAAGGGTGTTTCCCTTTTGTCTGCACCTCCATTTTTCCCTAACATCTTTGGTGATTCCACCATCCTTGATTTCGCGTGTGTATCTTCATCTACAAATGCACCCATTGTTGATAATTTGCATAATGCACTGGATGTCAGTTCATTATACGACAACGGAGAGGACAAATCATTATTTGAAAATCCACTTGATTTTTCATCTACCTTTTCCAGAAACGTAGAGGGTGAATTTTTCTTCTTCTCATCTACCCCTCTGTTTGCTTCATCAGATCATGAGGATGTCGATGAAATCACTGATTTTGTTCATCATAGCTTTCATGATCTATTTACCCCCGTATTCGATCATGATGATGATTATATCATATTTTATTTTTCAAAGGCACCTGTTTACAATGATCTCTCTATTGACGAAGTTGAAACCCCGCAGACTATTGAGGAAATTCAATGCGAACTGATGGTTATGTCAGACCCTCGTTGTCCTGAGTTTGGTTTCACTTTTAATTAGGAAATTGTTGAAACACCCAAGGCTCCTCATCACTCATATGTATGTATTGAAGACCAATCTCAAACACAAATTATGTTTCCTCCACTCGAGCTACACGATCCCATCGCTCTTGCTTTGGAGGAATCTTACATAGTAAGTACACGTCCATGACGCAAGTTGTCTTTGTTTCTTGTGTTTGCTTGCATGTCATAGTCAAGAGTATGTGTATTCTTAACATCTGCATGCAATGTCACACAACATCATGGTAAGTCCACAAATTGCATGTCATGCACTCACACTCACTTATGTTTTGTGGACACATTTAAACACATAGTGTGTTTGTCTCTATTGCTATATCTTTCATGTTTGTTGATTTGTACAATTGTCCTATTCGAAAACCATGCCTTCACCATCATGGGTCGACCAATGTGCCGGTGGCTGCATTGGAAGTATCACTACACATGAGCAGACCCATACACCATTAGCTTAGGAGTAGGAGTAGTGTTTTCTTTTGGTCTATTTTCTTGCATGCATGTTCGCTTCTTACTTTATCCATTTGCTTGCTTTTTTTTTTCTTACTCGCACTACTTATGCATTTACTTCTACTTTTGCTTTGTTTTGTTGCTTGCTTTCTTGTTTACGTCCATAGGTTAGTTTCGCATGAAACCGGGTGCAACTCTTGAAACAAGATGGGTAAAGTACAAGAGGACTTGTATAGTTATCAATACGTGGTTATCTATCATCTTGCCTCTGAATGAAGAACTTGTTGTCTTTGGTCCATGATACACCAAGAGAAAACACATGTTTTTCACAGTGTAGCTTGATGAAAACACAACGCTTGCGTGCTAACTAGTATCACCTACTCTAGTCAGTTGTTTTGGGTTAATCCTTGTTAGCTTAGTCAAGTAGAGTAAGATGAGGGGGAAAAACCCTAACAAGCACGTCAAAGATATATACAAACTACTTTTCTGAAGGAACAACTTCTTCTACTCTCAATAAGTTGGGATCCCTAATCCGCCTCTGAAATGAATAAGTGTTATGCATAGTTATGAAAATGAAAATGAAAAAAGTGAAAATGTGAAAATTTTCAAAAAATGAAAATGAATAAGGTGAAAGAAGAGAAAGGTTTCTTGCGTAGAGAGGTGATGCAAGTAACTCCATTAGGAAACTGACCAAGCTCGATGGCAATGGCGCGATTCTCGTGTTCCTATGTGACTCCATCAGGGTACTTTCTAGGCTTGCTAGCAATGGAGGAACACAAGAGATGAAACTAGGACTCTGACGACCATAAGGCTTGTGCACCAATATACCCCTCATCCCAAATCGAAACAACTATGTTGGCTTGGCTTGGAATGTGTGTCAACCGACCAAGAGCTTGGCAGATACTACATCTTACAATCAAGAAAGTGTGGAAACCAAGATGAATAGAGAACTCAATAATACTTCTGAAGGTGTCAGAATTTGTTTTCATGAACAAGGTCCATTCAAAGGGCTAGATTTCTACTACTATGTCGCCAAGTGTTGTAGCAGCTACAACCACCCTCTGAAATTTTTCCTTATCTTCATTTTGGAACCTCCCTATCAACCATCCTTAGCAGCATGTCTTGCACTATCAAGTAAATAGGCTTCAGTTGGGTTTTAGTGGCCCGTCAGCCTGTACATTTCAGCTTGTTTGTCTCCCTCCTACAGACTGACATTCTTAACTTAGACTATTTGCTAGTTGAGTAGCTCACCCAGAAAATTGCGTAATTCTGGAGGGGAACCAGCCTTCCCTTTAGAAATTGTGCAAATCTGCTAGGTTCCAAAATTGTGCAAATATGCGAGGCAACCTACTAGGCTCCAAAATTGTGTAGAACAATTAGACATGCTTCCCACAGAAAACTACGCAATTTGGCCCAGCATTAAGCCTTAGCCCAAAAATTGTGCAATTCTGGGAGACAATCACCTACTGACCCAAGAAATTGCGCAATCCCTCAGTGGAAGCTAGCCCAGTTGAGCCTATAAACTGCGCAAATTTTCATCCCAGGCTCCTGAACTGATGTATGTTCCTTCAGGTTGACAAGTTCCATCCAGGACCGGGAAAAATAAATTTGCATGGATGGGCTGCTTTTCCCAAAATAACAAAAAGAAACATGCAAAAAGCATGCTTAGATTTTATTGATCTGTTTTTAGTAGTTGGAGGTTACATGCAAATATCGTTTAAGAAACTGCCCTCCAAGTGTCACTTTTTCCTAGATTTGTGGCATGCGCGTCATGAACCTCAAACTTATTTATTTGACGTTGGAGAGATAATTATTTAGATGGATCTTGGAGCTCTAACATCCCACATCACATCTAGGAGTTTTCGGCATGTTTAGCTCAAATTTTTCTGGGTAAGTTCGCTTTACATGTCTTTTGCAACATTTCTGTCGCCTTTTGTGTTTTCGCTCATGTGAGTGTTCTTTGCTTGATTTCTATGAACACTTGTTTTAATTTGCATGCATGTTAGCATGTACATGCACCATTTTAGTTTTTGTTTACATCTCATTGTTGTCACATGCATGACACTGTTTTGGCACCAAGGGTCACTGTTGCGGCGACCCATTTCACACACATGCATGTTTTCTCATTTTCTAAATCTTGCATTCCCTGTTTGCATGCATAATCATTCACTCTTGCTTACTCTTAGTTTCATCATCAATTCGAAGCTTCACATGTTTTCGGTCACCTGTAGGTGAATCCGAGCAACCTTAGCCTGTGCCTAGCCTTGCCCAGACAACATTGCACATTTCTGAGAGGGAAGGCTCTGCCTTCCTCCTAGAAAATGTGCAAAACTGGATAGATAGTGTCCTCTAGACTTTCTCTGTGCAATTTTGAGAGGCAATGCTCTGTTGGCCTAGAAAATTGCCCAATGTAGTCCCTCGGCTTGCATGCCTTGCTAACTGAAATCGCGTTTTGTGCAATCTCAGCCCCAACAAGTTAGCCTGGATTGTGCATTATGCAAATCTAGTAGCCAACCAGCCTCTAGACGATCTGGACTATCTTTTGTGCAATTTGAGCAGTCAGTCTCCTGGCCTCCCGATGAAAAATGCACAACCCTTGCCATTAGTCTCCCGGGTATGTTGCATGTCAGTTCTCAAGTTTGCTCTGGTTTTCAATTGATAGATTTCTTGCCATTAATGTCACCATGTATCTAGGTATAGAAGGTGTTCATCTATCTCTCTACAATTCAGATTCAATGGCCTCCAAGAGAGTAGGTTCAAAGGACACTGACAGAAGTGCAACTGGAGATGCAATTGAGCAAGTGTCTATGAGTTTGTTGATTTACGAAGACGCCAAGTTGCTCATAGACAAATAAATCAAGTTAAAATGGCAGGACATCAATGATAGAATCTCAAGCACATCTGGGGAAGATCTAGAAGACCACAAGGTCTACGTGAATATTCATAAGTCTCGCTTCTACCAAATTGCATGCAAGTATACTGTGTTTCCATGCGCATACATGATACATTGGATCATCTCGCTCACTGATCCCAAGATGATGGTGTTAAGAAGTTTCAGTGGGACAGATATTTCTACCTTTGGGGCACATGACTATTAGCAGATGTACTACTTTCCGTAACCGGTGATCATAATGGAGACACCGTTTAGCAGACCCAATAGTAGTGTAAACTCCAAGGATATCTTGAAGAGCTGGGTGAAGGAGACAGGAAAGTTCAGAATGACACCCAACCAAGTTTACAAGACTAAGATACTGCAGAAGACATATCAGTACTTGGTCATATTTGCATGCTGCTTGTATGGCCAGGACAACATAGAGACCTTCCGACGAAGTTGGGTGATCAAGTTGGACCAACTGGCCATTGAAGGAAAACCATGCAACTGGTCTGACATGTTGGCTCATAGGATGAAGGAACAGGTAATAGGAGCCCGAAAGCCACCCAAAGGTTAGCAAGTAGAGCTATACATGTATCCATACATTTTGGATGCAATATGTGCCTGTCAACAGTTCCCGGGATTGATTTGGGCATGGACATCAGTGGAAACCTCTATACACACTTACTGTAGACTGATTTCCGAATGTAGGTTCCATGGAGTCATAACACAGTTGTCAGACCATTTTTTCACCTCGATGTACAAGATGATATTTGAGAAAGATCCACCTTGCATGTCATAGGAAGAAATGGAGGCATTGACCAACATAGCAGATTGGTATGCCTCACCTCTTTGCACCTTCATATGGATGTACAACACGGAGAAGCCTCTGCATGTTTTACCAAAGTTTGTCATGGACAATATTATCGTGCAAGAAGTGTTGTACCATATCTCAACAGGATTGTCAGCTAGACTACATCGAAAGAAGAAGGCACCCTGGCCCGCTCTTTCATTCTAGATTGGGTTGTACGAGATACAAAATCTTAATCATGCTGATGTTGAGATGGAGGAGTTCAAAATATTTACTTTCGACACTAGAAGTTTCAATCCTTGGATTCACGAGGCATGTCATTGGGTTGAGGAAGACCCATGGAGATATTTCCATAGCTTCTCCAGGCTTAATGAACTGGTCAGCATAGCTGTGGAATGGTTAGTGAAGCAGCATGAAGTAGCATCTAGGAGAGCACCATCATTAGCAGTAGAAGGGGGTAACATTCCTGTGCATGACAAAGGTAAGAGAAAGACTATTGACAGCATAGAGGCAGAGCAAAGTTGAAAGTTCAAATCAAACCCACTTGTGTATAAAGTAGATTTGGATATAGAGGTGAAGAGGCCACAACGTGACAGGAGGAACATGCAAAGGAAGAGAGAGAAACAAAGGATGGAGGAAACAGTGAAGGGGTTGTAAGAGTTGAAGAAATAACTCCAGGAAGAACAAGAGTTGCATAGATAAGAGAAGGAAGTGTAGCAGGGAGAGACACAACAGGAGGAATATCATGCACAAAGCAGATAGGGTGAGTAGTCCCAGGAGAAGGACTTTGCTCAAGATATTGAACAGATACTTGAGCAGATGGATACAGAGATGGAGCAGCCAAAGTCAGAATAGGATATTGATCTCATGCCTTACAACCAAGAGGTTGACCCACTGGATTCACTAGATCCGGAAGCAAAGCAATTCCTGAGCGATCAAGGAGATACTGAGATCCTTGAAGACAATCTAGAAGCAGCGATGCACAACATATCATTTGATGAGTCGTGGCATATAGTTGTGCAATCGCGTAGAGTGACTACTCCAGATTTCCATGTATCTCCTGCCTAATTTGGAGAATGAGCGATCGTATCGGATGTGCGCAAGCAACCAACAACATTGGTCAATGCTTCCTAAGCATATGCCAAAACCACCAGCTCGAGTGTTCGCTTCTTAATAGCAGAGAATGAGTGAATGGCTAAGGAGTTACATATGGCCAAGTAGGGAGGAGAACAGGTTACAACATCCACCAGAGCAGAGTTGAAGAGAGCAATAATGAATGAGGTATCGTCTCTCAAGACATTAATGAGAATGTTGTATTCCAGATTTGTCACCGTGCATAAGCTAGTTGTCCATCTCAACGATTGGCAGCAACACCGTGCTAGGAGAGCATGTATCTTGTCAGATTTACACACTATTGTTGACTACATGCAAACATGGACAATGACATACAAGGGAGCCCCGTTACACTTTCCTAAGTTGATCAAGCCCAAGGTGGTAGAGTTGAAGGCACTCATCTAGAGTCAAATTTGAAACTATGAGGAACTCCCACAACTCATGACCAGTTTGTAGGCTTCGCATGCACAGACGTTTAGAAGAATAGATTTTGTTGTGTGAGCGCATGTGATCCCATCCATTGGGACACTCACCGAGGTGAAGAAAATGAATCAAGTCTGACTAGAGCTGGACATGTACTTTGACGAGTTGATGCGCATAGCCACTAGCGCAGACATGGAAATCAGCATAGACACTATGCATCAATATGTCAGTAGTCTAGCTGCACTCAAGAAGATGATGCACATGTTATCAAATGAGTTGGATAGAGGATCCAAATCAGTATACTTGGATGCAACAGAGGCAAGAGTTCATTTCCAGAAAGATTTCACCACAGAGTACACGAACACCATCACGGACTACCAAACTTGGCATCAGTTCGCCACCATCGACCTTCGCGATGATTTTGAAGAGTTGGTATTCCCACATTTGTCCGAGTCTTAGTGATGTCTTGCATGGCTTGCTCAAGCTTATTTTTTCTCACATGGGTACATGTGTAGATTGTATGTAACATATTGTAAAGTGAAATTCAAAGTGTCGATAGTTGAATGTAACAATCATAGAGTAGTTGAAGAGTCATGAAGGTAGGTGAATAGTTGCAAAGGGGAATGTCAAGGTTAACCCCACCCTTTTCTATTTATAGAACCTCATAACTCATTGTACAAGCTTTTGGACATCCAAGCTTCCGATAGGAGTATCTTAGAGAAAGCTTGGAGTGTGTTGTAATGAGCCTTGACTTCTCCATAGTGCAAAGCTAGTACATCTCTTTGGAGGAGCGGGCAGCAGTGACTGTAACATTCCGTTATCGGGACTAGTGGTTGGTCATGGTTGTACTATATGATTGGAACTTTCACTTCTAATATAATAGAATCAACATGTTTCATGCATATGTTGTTATTGTATTTCAGTTATCTTGGTTACTCTAATGATATATGTAGTTGTTTTCTTACACATGTATGTATAGACTCTTTCTGTATATGTATGTATGACTCTTATTGAGATGTGTTGTTGGTTTAACCATCACTTTGGATTGTTGGTTCACCTGCCTTCGAATTTGTGATGTATCTTTGTTGGTGTGTTCCCTTCCAAGCTGCATGTTTCCATGGTTTCCAAGGGGTGCACTCACCCCAATTTCCGTCTGTTAGAACCATTCATACACCTTCCTTGGCTTGTTGCACATGTCACACCCTTTCTACCAACAAGGACATCTTACTTACCTATGCGCACAACTACAGTCAAGGCAATACCGTATGACCCACTGCTGGGACTCCTACACCAAAATGCCTAAGGTCTAGTTGGGACTTCTTATAAAGGAGAACCCCTAACATGTTGGCGGGTCTAGCACCATCAACATTTTTAGTGCTTGGAGCCCCAAATGAAAAATTGTGTCCTCTCATCCTATTTTGAATCTTTGCACATACATCATGTATAATGTCAAACTCATCCCTCCATGATGTTTCTCACATGTCGAATGCCTCGACAACACGAGGGAGATTTTTTTATCTCTTGTTGGAATTCACGTATGATGGCAATTGCAAAGTGGCCTGGTCTGTGTACTTACAAGACTTCTATGCATTTCTCGATGATGAAGATGACTTCTCTGATGAAGAGGCAAACTTGCTTCTTGAGCACACACTTCGTGAATCCCCACAACAATGGTGTCGTAGACTGCTACCCGACAGTGTGTACTCACTTTACCAATTACGTGATTTCATTGAATCTACTTTCCATCATTTTGATCTAGAACCTCTTGACAAAAAACTGTTAAACAGAAGACTCCGCAAGAATCGCCTATGGATTTTTTGGATCGCTTTCGTGTATTGCATTTTGAAGCTCCGAAAAGTTGGGTGAAATTCCAGTATCTCATGGACAGATTTGAATATTTCCTTACTAAATATATCAATCCCAAGAAGTAGTTTAAGTTCAAACCCCACTCAATATACTTCGGTGATGGAGCTGCACAATCGTAGACAAACATGGTTGCTATCACAAGTGGCTATTTGTCATCCTCTCATCACTTCTCTCAATTTTCGCACAGATTTGGTTGCGAAGCCCATGGGTTGTCACATGCATGTCTTACCTCAACCTCCGTCTTCATGTTCTATTGATCCTTCAGATTGTACTACCTTGTGTTCTTCCATTCTCAACTCTAAACCTATTGTGAATGAGGATCAAGCTCTCGATGGAGTTGGTGTTGCACAACCAACCTACGATTTCATCCATGAAGAGTACGACTAGGATCCTGAACATCAACCTGCGGTGAAGGATGTTTCCCTTTTGTCCGTGCATCCTACGTTTTTCCCTAACATCTTTGGTGATTCTTCCATCCCTGATTTTGTGTGTGTATATATGTCTATGGATGCAGCCATTGTTTATCATTCACATAACACACTAGATGTCAGTGCATTATCCGAAAATGGAGAGGATAAATCATTCTTTGAAAGTATGGCTTGAACTAGATTTCATGCAGGTTTCCTGCAGTTTCAATGGGACAAAGATTTCTACCTTTAGGGCACATGATTGTTACCAGATGTACCACTTGTCGCAGCTGGTGGTCATAATGGAGACACCCTTCAGCAGGCCTAGCAACAGCGCAAAATCCAAGGATATCTTGAAGAGATGGGTGAAGGAGCCAGCCAAGTTCAGGATGACACCCAACCAAGTTTACTAGACAAAGATACTGTGGAATGCATATCAGTACTTGGTCATATTTGTGCATCTCTTGTATAGCTAATACAACATAGGGACCTTCTCACAAAGTTGGGTGATCGTGTTAAACCAATTGGCCAGTGAAGGCAAACCACGAAACTGGTCTAACATGTTGCCTCACAGGCTGAAAGAATAGGTAACAGGAGCCTGACAACTGCCTAAAGGTCAGCAAGCAAAGATATATATGCATGCATACATTTTGTATGTAACTTGTGCCCGTCAACAGATCCCAAGCTTGAGTTGGGCATGGACATCAGCGAACAACATCTGTACACACTTACTGTAGACTGTTTTTTGAATGCAACTTCTGCAGAGTCATCACACAGTGGTCAGACAATTTTTTCACCCCGGTGTACAAGATGATATTTGAGCAGGATCCACCTTGCATGTCGCAGGCAGCAATGGAGGCATTGATTGACATAGCGGATTGGTATGCCTCACCTCTTGGCACCTTCATATAGATGTATAGCGCAGAGAAGCATCTGCATGTTTAACCGAAGTTTTCCATGGACAAGTTCGTCATGAAAGAAGTGGTGTACCACATCTCAACAAGACTGTCAGCTACACTACATCGGAAGAAGAAGGCACCCTGGCCTACTCTTCCATTGTAGATTGGGTTATACGAGATTTGGAATCTTAAGCATGTTGATGCTAAGATGGAGGAGTTCAAAAGGTTTACTTTCGACAGCAGAAGTTTCAATCCATACGACCCACATTACTTTGTAAAGGACCAATATGTGAGATTGAAATTTCCTTGGATCCATGGGGCATGTCATTGGGCTTAGGAAGAGCCATGGAGATATTGCTACAGCTTCTCTAGGATCAATGAACTAGTCAGCATAGTTGTGGTATGGATAGCTGAATATCAATATTGCCTTAGTAAATCTATCAATCCTAGGAAGAAGTTTAAGTTCAAACCCCTCTGAGCATACCTTGGTGATGGAGCTACGCAATCAAAAAACAGACATGGTCAATGTCACAAGTGACTGTCCACCTATCCTCACATCAAATAGCTCCACCACCGTAGAGTCATTTGGGAGAACATGCACACAAGTCTGTTCAACTGTCACATCCTCCCAAAACAACTTCTCTCAATTTTCGTGTAGATTTGGTTGTGAATCCCATGGGTTGTCACATGCATGTCTTACCTCAACCTCCATCTTCACGTTATGTTGATCCTCTAGATTGTTCTGCCTTGTGTTCTTCAATTCTCGAATCTACACCTATTGTGAATGAGGATCAAGCTATCGATGGAATTGGTGTCGCACAACCAACCTGAGATTTCATTCATGAAGAGTATGACTGGGAGCCTGAACATCAACCTATGGCAAAGGATGTTTCCCTTTTGTCCATGCCTCCTTGATTTTTCCTTGACATATTTGGTGATTCTTCCATCCCTGATTTCGTGTGTGTATCTTTGTCTATGGATGCACCCATTGTTGATCATTTGCGTAACACATTGGATGTTAGTTCATTATCCGACAACGGAGAGGATAAATCATTCTTTGAAAACTCACTTGAGTTTTCATCTACCTTTTCTGGAAATGTAGAGGGTGAATTTTTCCGCTTCTCATCCACTCCTCTGTTTGATTCATCAGATCACGAGGATGCTGATGAAATCATTGATTTTGATGATTGTAACTTTCATGATCTATTTACCTCCATATTCGTTCACGATGATGATTCTATCGCAGTTGATTTTTCAAAGCCACCTGTTTATGATGATCTATCTGTCAACAAAGTCAAAACCCCATAGACTGTCAAGGCACTTCAACCTAAGTTGATTGTAATGTTAGGCCCTCGTTGTCCTAAGGTTGGTTTCACTTCCGATCAGTAAATTTTTGAAACACTCAAGCCTCCTCACCACTCATCTATATGCATTGAAGACCAATCTCAAACACAAATTATGCTTCCTCCAATCGATATACACAATCCCCTCGCTCATGCATTGGAGGAATCTTACACACCAAGCACACGAGCGTGACGCAAGTTGTCTTTGTTTCTTGTATTTCATTGCATGTCACAATCAAGAGTATGTTTATGCTTAACATCTGCACGCAGTGTCACACAACACCATGATAAGTCCATGGATTACATGTCATGCTCTCACACTCACTTATGTTCTGTGGATGCATTTAAACTCGGAGTGTGTTTGTCTTCATTGTTACATCTTTCATGTTTGCTAGTTTTCATCATTGTCCTGTTGGAGAACCATGCCTTCACCAGCGTGGGTGGACCAATGCATCGGTGGCTGCATTGGAAGTATCACTTCACGTCAGCAAACCCTTGCATTATTAGCTTAGGAGTAGGAGTAGTGTTTGCATTTTGTCTATTTTCTTGCATGCATGTTTTCTTCTTAGTTTGTCTATTTTCTTGCTTGCTTGTTTGTTTTCTTACTCTCACTACTTACACATTTCCTTCTACTTTTGCTTTGTTGTTTGTTTGCTTGTTTACATCCATAGGTTAGTTTCGCATGAAACTGTGTGCAACTTTTGAAGCAATCTGAGTAAAGTACAAGAGGACTTGTGTAGTTATCAATAATTGGTTGTGTCGACCTGCCTCTGTATGAGCAACTTGTTGTCTCCTGTCAATGATACACCAAGGGAAAATACGTGTTGTTAGAAGTGAAGCTTGGTGAAAACACAATGCTTGTGTTCTAACTAGTATCACCTACTCTAGTCAGTTGTTTTGGGTTAATCCTTGTCAGCTTAGTCAAGTAGAGTAAGGTGGCACGTCAGAGGTATATACAAACTACTTCTCTAAAGGAACAAGCTATTCTACTCTCAATAAGTCGAGATCCCTCTTCCACCTCTGAAATGAATAAGTGCTATGCACAGTTCCAAAAATGAAAATGTGAAAAAATTCAAAAAATGAAAATGAATAAGGTGAATGAAGAGAAAGGATTCCTACATAGAGAGGTGATGAAATTAACTCTACTGGGCTACTGACCAGGCTCGTTGGGAGTAGAGAGATGCTTGTGTTTCTGTGTGACTCCATTGAGGTACTGTCCAGGCCTACTAGTAGTGAAGCAACACCAGAGATGAAACTAAAACTTTGTCGACCATAATGCTTGTGCACCAATATATCCCTCACCCACAATCGAAACACTTGTTTTGGCTTGGCTTGGAATTTGTGTCGACTGACCAAGAGCTTGGAAGATGCTACATCTTACAATCAAGAAAATGTGGAAACCAAGATGAACAGAGAACTAAATAATACTTCTGAAGGTGTTAGACCTACTTTTCATGAACAAGGTCCATTTAGGGAGCTAGAGTTCTACCAATGCATTGCCAAGTTTTGTAGCGGCTACAACCATCCTCCAAAATTTTCCTTAGCTTTGTTTTGGAGCCTCCCTTCTGACCATCCTTAGTAGCATGCCTTGCATTGTCAAGTACATATCCTTCAATTGGGTTTCAGTTGCCCACAAGCCTGTACATGTCAGCTTGTTTGTCTCCCTCCCACAAACCATCATACCAGACTCAAACTATTTGCTGGTTGAGTATCTCACCCAGAAAATTACACAACTCTGAAGGGGAACTAGCATTCCCTCCACAAATTGTGAAAATCTGCTGGGCTCAAAAATTTCTCATAATAGTCAAATAGGCTTCCCACATAAAAATGTGCAATTTGGCTCGACACTGGGCCTCAGCCCAGAAATTGCGTAATTTTGGGAGACAGTCACTTGCTGACCCCAGAAATTGTGAAATCCCTCATGGACAACCAACGCAGATCAACCCAAAAACTCCATAAAATTTCATCCCAGGCTCGCGGACTGACGCATGTGCCTTCAGGTTGACAAGTTCCCTCAAGGACTAGGCAAAATTGATTTTCATGCATAGGCTGTTTTTCCCGAAATAGAAAAAAGAAACATGCAAAAAGCATCCCTAGATTTTAGGAATCTATTTTTAGCAGTTGGAGGTTACATGCAAAGATGATTTTAGAAACTTCCCTTGAAGTGACGTGTTTTTCTATATTTATGGCATGCACGTCATGAGACTCAAACATATTTATTCGACATTGCATAGCTCATTCTTCACATTGATATTAGAGCTCTGACATCCCACATCACATCTAGGAATGATCGACACATTTAGCTCAACTTTTTCCGAGTAAATCCACTTTACATGTCCTTTGGAAAATTTCTGTCACTTTTTATGTTTCGGCTTGTGTGAGTGTTATCTACTTGATTTCTGTGGATGCTTGTTGTTGTTTTCATGTATGTTAGCCTGTACAATCATCGTTTCAGCTTTCGTTTGCATCTCACTGTTGTCACCGTTGTTTTTGCATCAACTGTCGTCGTTGTAGTGACCCGTTTCACCTGCATGCATGTTTTCCCTTTTTTGAATCTCGCATTTCATGTTTTCATGCATGATCATTCACTCTTGCTTACACTTAGTTTCGCCATGCATTTGAAGCTTCACATGTTTTCAGTTGCCCATAGGCAGGTTTGGGCAACCTTGGCCCAGGTCTGCCCTT
The DNA here is from genome assembly GCA_000404065.3 of Pinus taeda. Classification (NCBI taxonomy): domain Eukaryota; kingdom Viridiplantae; phylum Streptophyta; class Pinopsida; order Pinales; family Pinaceae; genus Pinus; species Pinus taeda. Next base: position 82,476 of record APFE031008046.1, on the reverse strand, counting down.
GCCTGGACAGCATTGTGAATTTATGAGAGGGAAGGCTCTTCCTTCCTCCTAGAAAATGTGTAAAATTGGCCAAACACTATCCTCCAGAATTGATCTGTGAAATTCTGAGAGGCAATGCTCTGCTAGCCTAGAAAAATGTGCAATGCAGTCCTTAGGCCTGCATGCCTTGCTGACTGAAATTGAAAATTTTGAAATATCAGCCCTAGAATGTCATCTTGGATTGTGCATTATGCAATTCCAGCAACCAACGAGCCTCCACATAGTCTAGACTAATTTTTGCGCAATTCCGGCAGTCAATCTCTCGGCCTCCCATGAAAATTGCACAATCCTTTCTATCAACTCTTGGGTATGTTGCATGTTAGTCCTCAAGTTTTCTTTGGTTTTCAATTGACATATTTCTTGCCATGAATGTCGCCATGTCTCTAGGTATAGTAGGAGTTCGTCCGTCTCTCTACAGTTTAGGTTTAATGGCCTCTAAGAGAGCAAGGTCAAAGGAAATTGAAGGAAGAGAAATTGGAGATGCAGTTGAGCAAATGTCTATGAGTTTGCCAATTTACGAAGACATGAAGTTGCTCGTAGACAAATACATCAAGTTAAAATGGTAGGACACCAATGATACATTCTGAGGCACATTTGGGGAAGATCTGGAAGACTGTAAGTTTTATGTGAATATTCACAAGTCTCGCTTCTACGGATTGCATGAAGGTATCCTAGGTTTCCATGTGTGGACATGATAGATTGGATTGTCCCGCACACTAATATCGAGGCGATGGTGTTAATAAGTTTCAGTGGGATAGATATTTCTACCTTTAGGGCACAAGACTATCAACAGATTCAACACTTGTCACAACTGGTGATCATAATGGAGACACCCTTCAGCAGACCCAGCAAAAGTGAAAACTCGAGGGATATTTTGAAGAGTTGGGCGAAGGAATTCATATCAGTACTTGGTCAGATTTTAATGCTACTTGTATAGCTTAGACAACACAAATACCTTCCCAGAAAGTTGGGTGATCACATTGGACCTATTGGCCAGTGAAGGAAAACCATGCAACTAGTCTGATATTGGCTCACAGGCTGAAGGAATAGGTAACAAGAATCCGACAGCTGCCCAAAGGTCAGTAAGCAGAGATATACATGTCTGCATATATTTTGGATGCAATTTGTGTGCATTAACAGTTCCCAGGCTTGAGTTGGGCATGGACATCAATGGAAACCTTTGTACCCATTTACTGCAAATTGTTTTCCGAATGCAACTTCCACGGAGTCATCACATAGTTGTCAGACCATTTTGTCACCCCGGTGTACAAGATGATATTCGAACAGGATCCACCTTGCATGTCGCAGGAAGCAATAGAGGAATTGATCAACATAGTGGATTGGTATGCCTCATCTCTTGGCACCTTTATATGGATGTATAGTGCTAAGAAGCCTCCTCATGTTTTACCGATGTTTGGCATGGACAAGCTCGTCACGCAATAAGTGTCGTACCAAATCTCGAGAGGACTGTCAGCTAGACTGCATTGGAAGAAGAAGGCACCTTGGTTTGCTCTTCCATTGTAGATCAGGTTGTACAAGATATAGAATCTTAAGCATGCTAATGCCGAGACAGAGGAGTTCAAATTATTTACTTTCGACATGAGAACTTTCAATCCATACTACCCGCATTGCTTTGTAAAGCATCACTATGCGAGAGTGCAATTTCCTTGGATTCATTGGGCATGTCATTGGGATGAGGAAGACCCATGGAGATATTGCCACAACTTCTCCAGGCTCAATGAATAGGTTGACATAGTTGTGGAATGGTTAGCAAAGTAGCGTGAAGCAATATATAGGAGAGCACCATCATCAACAAAAGTAGGGGGTAACATACCCGCGTGTGGCAAAGGCAAGAGAAATATTGTTGACAATACATAGGTAGAATAAAGATGAAAGTTCAAATCAGATCCACTTGTGGAGAAAGCATATTTGGAGATAGAGTCGAAGAGGTGACAATGTGACAATAGGAACGTGCAAAGGCAGAGAGAGAGATAGAGAATGGAGAAAACAGTGAAGGAGTTGCAAGAGTTGAAGCAGAAACTCTGGGAAGAATAAGAGTTGTGCAGACAGGAGAAGGAGAAGGAAATGCAACATGCACAAATTGATGAAACTACACCCATACAAGTTGTAGACTCATCGAGCAGTTGGCACAAAGCAGACAGGGTGAGCAGTCTCAGGAGTAGGACTTTTCTCAAGAGATTGAACAGATACTTGAGCAAATGGATACGAATATGGAGAAGCTATAGCTAGAACAAAATATCGACCTCATGCCTTACAACTAAGAGGTCAACCCATCGGCTTCACCAGATCTGGGAGCAGAGCAGGTCCTGAGTGATCAAGGAGATACTGAGATCCTTGAATACAATCTGGAAGCAGAGATGCACAACATATCATTCGACGAGTTGCAACATAGAGTTGTGTAATCACGCAGAGTGACTACTTCGGATGTCCACGCATCTCCCACCCAGTTTGAAGAATGAGTGATTGTATCTTATGCACGCAATAATCCATCAACATTGGCCAATGTTACCCAAGCATATGCCGAAGACACTAGCTTGAGTGTTCACTTCTTGATAGCAGAGAACGAGCGAATGTATAAGGAGTTACATATGACCAAGCAGGGAGGAGAACGGGTTACAACATTCACCAGAGCAGAATTGAAGAGAGAAATACTGAATGAGGTATTGTCTCTCGAGAAAAGCATGCAAATATTGTATTCCAGATTTGTCATTGTGCATAAGTCAGCTATCCATCTCAAGGGTTGGCAACAATGTTGTGCTAGGAGAGCATGTATCTTATCAGATTTTCACACTACCATTGACCGAATGGAAACATGGAAAATGAGATACAAGGGAGCCCTGTTACACTTTCCTAAGTTGATGAAGCCTAAGGAAGTAGGGTTGAAGGCACGCATCCGGAGTCAGATCCGGAACTATGAGGAACTCCTGCAACTCAACAACAATTTGCAGGCTTCATATGCACCAATGTTTAGAAGCATGGATGTTGTTGTGCATGCACATGTGATCCGTCCATTGGGACACTCACCAAGGCAAAAATAAAGATTCAATTCCAACTGGAGCTAGACATGTATTTTGACGAGTTGATGCACATAGCCACCAACACAGACAATATGCATTTGTATGTCATTGGTCCTGTCGCACTCAAGATGATGATGAACATGTTATCAGACGAGTTGTACATAGGAGCCAAATCAGTGTACTCGGATGCGACAAAGGCAAGAGTTTGTTTCCAGAAAGATATCACCATAGAGTACATAGACACCATAACAAACTACCAAGATTTGCATCAGTTCGCCACAATCGACCATTCCGAGGATGTCGAAGAGTTGGTCTTCCCATAATTGTCCGAGTCTTGGTGATGTCTTACATTGCTTTCTCAAGCCTATTTTGTCTCACATGGGTACATGTGCAGATTGTATGTAACATCTTGTAAAGTCAAAGTCCAAGTGTCGATAGTTGAATGTAACAATCATAGAGTAGTTGAAGAGTCATGAAGGTAACTGAACATTCGCAAAGGGGAATGTCAAGGGTCACCCCACCCTTTACTATTTATAGAAATTCATAACTCATTGTACAAGATTTTGGGCAACCAAGCTTCCAATAGGAGTACCTTAGAGAAAGCTTGGAGCATATTGTAATGAGCCTTGACTTCTCCACAGTGCAGAGCTAGTACATCTCTTTGGAGGAGTAGGCGGTAGTGACTGTAAAGTTCTGTTAGCAGGACTAGTGGTTAGTCATGGTTGTACTGTATGATTGGAACTTTCACTTCTTAATATAACAGTGCCAACACCTTTCATGAATATGTTGTTATTATATTTTAGTTATCTTGGTTACTCTAATGATATATGTAGTTGTTTGCTTATGCATGTATGTATAGACTCTTTTTGTATATGTATGTATGAATCTTACTGAGATGTGATGTTGGTTTAACCATCGCTTTGGATTGTTGGTTCACTTACCTTCCAGTTTGTCATGCATGTTTTCTTGCGTGTTCCATTCCAAGCTGTGTGTTTCCACAGGTTTCCAAGGGGTGCACTCACCCCACTTTTCGTGTGTTAGAACTGTTCATGCACCTTCCTTGGCTTGTTGTGCATGTCACACCCTTGCTACCAACAAGGAAAATTTATTTACCTCTGCACGCAACCGCAGTCAAGGTGATATCGTACAACCACTGCTAGGAATCCTACACCAAATGGTCTGAGGTCTAGTTGGGACTTCTTATCGGGGAAATCCCCTGACATGTTGGCACTGTTAACGTAATCATATGGTTTTAACCTCACCCTTGTTATTTATTAATGGATCTCTACCCTTCACATTACTGGGTTAAGCGATTTTAATGGATTGCATTTAGTTGACTCCAACTAGTCACTCTATACTCTTCCATACTCTCAGCCGCCAACACTTGGAAGTATCAATATCGTTGATTTCCTAGGGCATCATCCAACAGTGATGAGGGTTTCCCGCATGATTAGGGTAAGTGCAACCCTTTGCCTCGCTTCCCTCTGGTCATTTGTGCTTCCGTCACAAGGAGGTCTCGGCTCCACCTCCCTCGTGGCTTGTCCAATGATTGTAGTCCTATATGGTGATTTGCTTTCTTTCTTTGGTAAGAGGAAAGGCTTAGCCTTTGTTATATTTCTAGCAGACGGTCATTTTGATACTCCTCTAGGCAATATGCAAGGTAATGCAGGTCGACATTTCATTTGGTTTTCAGTGTGAACTTACGTTTCCACTTTCACTAACTAACAACCTTTCTTGTCTTGGTTGCAGACAGGATTGTTGCAGCTCTCAATTTGTTCACAATAATGCCCAGTATGCAGCTAAGTACCTTCTTTCGAGGTATTTGTTTCTATTATCGAATGTTGCCATATTGATTCTATAAAATATTCTCTGACCGGGTTCTTGTTTTGAGTAGGGTTTTACGTCGAGGTTTTGGTCCTCGATGTCTGGTTACTCATCTTCTGGTCGCGCCATCGATATTTGTTGTTGTATGAACATCATGGCACCCAAACTCTAGGTTCTTAAACTTCTTGGGCTTTATGGCAAGGTTTTAGATTTAATGATTGTTTTAGTCTGTTAGTCATAACGGCAACCCCATCACGTTTCTTTGAAAATCGGGGTTTTTATTTTTAGTTATTTGTGTGCTCCCATTATAAAAGTATGAATCGAATTGGGCCCAAGACCCTCTTTGGGACAATATTTTCATGAATTCCCATGCTGGGTTTTCTTTTCAGTTTTCCAAATATTTGGAATTCAGGTTGTAGTTCTCATATTTTCCAATTTTCTACTTATTTACTTTTGATGACAATAGAAGGTGTTCTCGACTTGTCAAATGGGGTTTCTAAGCATAATATAATGATCCTGAAAGTGTAAATCTGTATTTCCTTCCAGCAGCGCAAGGGTTTCCTTACTAAAAACTTCATGTCCTAATTTAATTTATTGTTTTATTTAGTACCAGACAGAGTCAAACTGATATTTTTCCATTTACATTCTATTTTCCTTCATCACAAGCCCAGAATCATTCTCAGTTGTTATCCATGACCAAGTATGAGGATAAATCTGGGTTGCTGCTACTTTAATTATTAATAGGATTTACTAGTTACCATCTTTTGTTTGTTTTATACACTTTCTTTTCCGTTTAAGAAAACAAATAGTTTAACTCTGTTGTTGTATCATTTATAAACCATCTATGTTCTTTGAGTATGCACTTATCTTGTTTATTTTATATAAGAACCTACACACTATAGTCCCTGTCTGGTTATCTCGTATTACGAGTCTATTTGAATTTTGTAACTTGCAATGTAACTATATAGACGTATTTTACTTCCGTCGTAAGTGGTACTAAATAGAAATACTCATAGGAAATATATATATACCTATATTTTAAGAATGCCTGCACAATGGCCTCGATCAACGTCTCGATGGATGGATACCTAACCTCTTGCATGTCCTCCACGAATTTGATGGTATAGGCATTCCACTACAGCAAAGCCCCATTCCCTCCTTTCAGAATTGTACCAAAAAACGAATTTTTCTCTCCAATGGATGTGTTCCAAAGAAGCGGCTAAATAGGATAATATGGTTGTCTCACTATAGGGAAGTAGCCAATTTGACGGTCTGATTTGGAGTTGTGCATAACAAATATGTCCTAATATAAACACCATATATAATGTCTTTCTCTTAGAAAGATTAATAGATTCTCCCCGCTCATAGTACCTACTAAATAATGCATGTGACTCGATTTTGTTTATTCTTGCTCGGCATAGTCACTTCGTTAGAGTGGATAAATCCATCTACTACGTAAGAACCAAGAACATAGATAGAGGAATAAATGGTGGGCCCTATTTACTGTGCCTTTCATTATTCTACTGGGGGATTTCTTTTACTCGCTCACTTTGTGTTGGCCTTTCAGTTGGAGGTGGGTTTACTTCCTTCAGGGGTCTCTAGTTCAAGTCCAGGATAGCTATCTTATTTGCCTCAAAGCTATTTTCCAACTAGTCTCGTTCCTTCATAGAGTCAATATTTATTACTACTTATTCTTCCTTAAAAGATTGGTGCTCTATTTGAAAGTTTCTGTAAACATTATTCGCTGCAGAAGAGTCAATATAGATATATGTATACTCTATATGAATTCTTCTGCAGCAGATAATGTTTACAGAAACATTCATATAGAGTATACATATATCTATATTGACTCTTCTGCGGCGAATAATGTTTACAGAAACATTCAAATAGAGCACCACTATTTTAAGGAATAATAACTAGTAATAAATATCATACTTTATTCTTTAAGTAAAACTTTTTTCATTACTTGGTAAAAAATAATCCTTTTCCCAAAGTCTTTGAGTAAAACCTTAATTAAATTTTCTAATTCACTTATCTGTTTTCTTGCTTGAACTCCTCGAAAAACCATCCTCCCAACCACGAGTCAGGAAATAACATCGAGATTCTCCCTTGGGCTCCTTGTTAATGTCCATACTCTCCGCCTGGCTCCTCGCTCCATTAGTTTTATGCTGAGTTGGAAAGATAACTTTCCAAACGTCAAGACTATACAGTCCAGTTCAGATCTCAACTTATTCAACAAGGGGTTCCACTTGTCTTACAACCTGCTCAAGAACACCCTTAGGCCAACTTGTTCTCCAACTGTTTCCAACTGTTTGGAGTCTTGGAATTCCTCTTTAGGAAATTTCTTTTTACATGATTAGCCCATTTCCCCAATTATGTAATTAGTTATGTATTTTCCATCAAAATAAATAAAAACATAGTCTAAAGTTTAATATTTACAAATGAGTAATCCAAAATCACTGTGGTAAGTGATACATTCACGAGTGTTACCCAAGTCTAGGATCAAATCTCTTGAGTTTCAAACATCTTTTAGAGTAAAAAGAGATTTGATTCCTCTCGATCCTAGTAAATATAGAATTAAGATTAATCTAGACAAGTGATATATATATATATATATATATAGTTGATATTGAAATATTTTATTTATATTTCATGTTCTCACATTAAAATGTTAAAACATATCGCTCATATTTTTTTCTTATATGCATACATTTAATTATTTTTATTTTAATATTTTCAAAAATATTACTTATCAAATCCATATTAAGCATTAAAAGAATTACAAATATCCCTTATACATTGAATTAGAAGGAAACTAGTAATGGAATAAGAATTCTTTCAATCTCTCTATATATGTTTTATGTTAAATCTTTTTAGTCAACCTACATATTGGAATATTTGATTTATAACTTACATTAAACTTTTCTTTGTCATTGATATTTTTAAAATCTTATATATCAACTCCATATTAGAAATAAAATGAATCACACATCTCCCTAGTTATAGAAAGTAAAAACCTAAAAAAAAAATTATTTTAAATTACCATTTTTTTTTATCTATATATAATAGATATAAAATCATGTTTTTAGTATTAAGCATTGAAATATTTTATTTATTGTTAAAAGTAAAATATTTGTTGTTATTAATATATTTTTGTTTTAAATGTCACATGTAAATTGAACCTACAATAAATTACCCATCTTGTCATATCAAATATGCTATTTTCATCATCTCCATATCAAATATACTATTTTCTAACATCTCCATATTATTTATGAAAAAATAATAATACAATTATGTGTGTATATACATTTATCATTTCCATGTCTAATTTATGGAATGTAAAATGTTATGAAGATACAATAATACAAATACAGCGAAAAGCGAGAACATATTCAGCTACATTAAATTCTATTAGAAAAACGAGACTGTGGCAGGCAGGTGTTACAAAACCATTATTATTATTATTTCCATGCCAAATTGAACTTACACGCAGGTAGAAAAATGTTGACTCTGCCCAATGTGAAATGCAGTCAACAAAATTGTAGAAAGATTGAATCAGCCTAGAAATTATTATAATCCAGCAGAGCACAGGAAAAATAAACAAATGGAACAGGGGACAACAAAGAATATTTGGAGGACCCGTTAGTGCAGGGAGGGCCATCCGTGTCGGGAATTTCTGATAATTCTAGAACAAAAGAATAGAGAATAATACTCTGTTTCTTAACACAGCGGAAACAAAAAAAATTGATCTCTGAAATGATAGAGTTTTACATGCACAATAAAAATTTGTATTCATTAATAAAAACAACTGCTGTTACAAAATGGGTCTTCCTCTTAACAGAGGGATTACAACAGGGATGCTTCAGTTCCACAAAAAAAAAAAATTACTCTGTCTCTGCACTACTGTGCTCTAATGCTCATCATCATCTTACATCGTTTTCTGAATATATATATATATATAGCATCAGTTTACAAAATATCTCTACTAACCTATGCGTGGAGGTGTCTTAATTAACCACCAACCACATTTACTATCAGATATAATCTTTGATACAATCTGTTGATCTTAATGAACAAAATCGGCTTTTCTCGGTGCTTTGCAGTCCTCCTCTCACCAGGTGGTATATTATATGGAACATGCTCCATCATTTATTAATGGTTGAACTGCTCGAGGCTGTCTTATTGTCACTTTGGCCGTTCTCTTCTTTAAATGCAGTGAGTGAGAAGTAATGGCGCAAAGTGCTGGATGTGGCCTTCTTCCTCCTTCGAGAACACAAAACAGGTTAAGGGTGTAAAGGCAGTATGGCAGTGGCGTGCTCAGGGCGAGAATAAATAACAGCTGTCAGATCCATAGATAAACGGTGGAGATCACATCAGAAAAGGTATTGACAAGTGATGAGGATGGTAGGGATTGTTTATCAAAATTCGCGATCTGCGATAGCGATCAGATTGCATCACGGAATTTTCAATCGGCATAACACAGGGTGGAACGTTATCCTAAGGGTGTGATTTGCGACATGCGATCGGATCGCATCGCAACATCGCAATTGGAAAAAGTCACAGGACGTAGCGGAGGGCAACAGGGCATGGACACAATTTGTGATATGCGATAATATCGCATCGCAACGTCGCGTCGGAAGAATTCAAGAGAACAGACAGAGGTAATGGGTATGAATGCGACTCACGATCTGCAATGAGATCACATCGCAAAGTAAAATTGTGCTACAGTTGAAATTATTATTTCAACACTCCCCTTTAATTTCAACTGCTGGGTTATCAGTCATACCCAGACATTTCCTCAAAAACTCGAAACTTTTCTGTCCCAATGGCTTGGTCAAAATATTCGCAACCTGCTCCTGAGTTCGGCAATGTTGTAAAACAATTTCTCCATTGTTCACCAATTCCCTGATGTAATGGAACCTTGTGTCAATGTGTTTCGTTCTCTTATGAAACACGGAATTCTTGGATAAAGCAATAGCTGAACTATTGTCAAAAAAGTCACAGTTCCTTTTGCCTGCTCTTGCCATAAGCTCCTTAACATTCTTCTCATCCAAATCACTTGACATGTTGCTGTTATAGCTGGCACGTATTCTGCCTCTGCTGTAGACAACGCTACAATAGGTTGTTTCTTAGAAGCCCATGAAATGGCTCCTGAACCCATGTGAAAAACATAACCGGATGTGCTTTTCCGATCATCTACACTTCCAGCCCAATCACTATTAGTGTATCCAACTAAATTTGAACATTCTAAAATAGTATATAAAATGCCAAACCTTTTTGTACCTTTAACATACCTCAAAATTCTTTTTGTTGCCTGCCAATGTGCTTCTTTTGGCCTCTCCATGAATCTGGAAATTAAACTAACAGCATCATTATATCCGGCCTAGTTGCAGTCAAATACATACGGCTGCCAACTATGCTCTTGTACAAACTAGGATCAAAAGCCTTGCTGCTATCTTCTTTGCTGAGTTTTAATCCCATCACTGTGGGAGTGATTGTTGCTTTGCTCTCCTGCATATTAAATATTTCCAATACTTCATTAACATATTTTGCCTGTGAGATAAAAATCCCATTTTCACTTTTTTCTACTTCTATTCCTAAGAAGTATCTCAGCAAACCCATGTCAGTCATTTCAAATTCTTCTTTCATGACTGCTTTGAAATTTTGAATAAGGTATTGATCATTACCTATGAAAATAACATCATCAACATATAACACAATAATTAGAATTTTACCATCTTTTTCTTTGATGTAGAGGGTGGGTTCTCCCTCACGCTTTTCAAATCCTTTTTCTAGTAGATAGGAATCTATCCTACTGTACCACACTCTTGGTGCTTGCTTCAGCCCATAAAGAGCTTTCTTCAATCTGCACACTTTGTGCTCTTGCCCTTTCTTTTCATAACCTGGAGGTTGTTCAATGTAAACCTCTTCCATTAACACTCCATTTAGGAATGCTAACTTCACGTCCATTTGGTAAACTTTCCACTTGTTTTGTGCTGCTATGGACAACACTGCTTTCATGGTTTCCATTCTTGCAACCGGTGCGAAAGTTTCCTCATAGTCTCTTCCATATTGCTACTTATATCATTTGACAACAAGTCTTGCCTTGTGTCTTTCTATTTTTCCTTCAGCATTACTCTTGGTCTTGTAGACCCATTTAACTCCAATGACTTCTTTTTCTTTTGGTAGCTCAACCAAATCCCATGTCTTGCTTCTTTCTATGGCATTGATCTATTCATCCATAGCTTCTTTCCATTTCCTATCCTTAATAGCATCTTTAAAATGAATAGGGTCATCAACATGACAATATAAAACAAACAAGGAATTCATACCTTCATCATAAATGTCACTTAAATTTCTGAAAATTTCTTACCTCTATCATTTGGTGTATAGGTGCTTGAGGAAGCACTTGAATTTCCTCCTTGTGATGTGCTTGGAGAAGCACTTTCATTTCTCCTCAAGGGTGTCCCTTGCTGCCCTTGTATTGGCACTTCTGTTTGGGGATGTATTTCAGCCATCTCCTCATCATCTTCATCATGAGACAAACAGTTTTTAACATTCACTGTTTTCTCTATGCTTCCATCCCAAGCTTCCTCCTCAATGAACTGAACATCTCTACTCACAAAAAACTTCTTGGTGGATGGGTTATACAACCTGTAAGCTTTGGATTCCTCACTGTATCCAATGAAAATACATTTCTCCCCTTTGTTGTCCAACTTCTTTCTTAGCTGATCTGGAACATTTGCATAAGCCACACATCCAAAAACTTTCATGTGGGTGACTCCTTGCTTTCTCCCACTCCATGCTTCTTTCAGCACTCTATTCATGACTGCTTTAGGGCATCTATTCAAAATATATGCTGCACAATGTATATCTTCAGCCCAATAATCATTTGGCAAATGCTTTGCCTTCAACATACTCCTCATCATATCCACGATTGTTCTATTCTTCCTTTAGGCTACTCCATTTTGCTGCGAAGTGTGCCTTGTGGTAAATTGCTTATGAATTCCATTTCCCCTACATAAAGGTAGAAATTCTTTGGAGATATACTCACGTCCTCTATCAGTTCTTAGAACTTTTATATGTAGCCCACTTTGGTTTTCTACAAGTACTTTGAAATTTCGAAATTTTTCAAACACTTCACCTTTGTTATTTAGGAAATAAACCCAAGCTTTTCTGGTAAAATCATCAATGAATGTTAGTATATAGAGGCTGCCTACAAGTGATGGAGTTTGCATCGGTCCACATAAATCTGAGTGGACAATTTCTAAGGGTTCTTTTGCCCTTATGCTTTTCCCTGATGGAAAACTTTCTCTATGTTGTTTCCCCAAGATACAACCTTCACAAAGGCTGTCTGGTTTTTCTATCAATGGTAATCCTCTTACCATTCCTTTTCTGTTCAACAAATTAAGACCTCCAAAGTTGAGACATCCAAATCTCAAGTGCCACAACCAATTTTCATCCTTTGGTTTGCTTTGGAAAGCCTCTTGTGTAACTACTGCAATTTCTAATCCATCTTTCAATCTACTTTTATCCTGAGAGGGAACATCCTGTTCCTTGTCATCTTTACTTCAACAATACATAGTTTGTTGGGTTTTCTATCCATGATGATGCATACATCATTATCAAAGAAAACATTATAACCCTTTTGAACAAGCTGTCCAATACTTAAGAGGTTACACTTCATTCCAAGAACATAATAAACATCTGCCATGGTTTTCTTTTCACCTCTCTTTGCAAATATTTTTACTTCTTCTTTTCCCATAACAGAAACTTTACTATTAGTCCCAAGTGTGACTTGTGACTTCACACTTTGATCTAGCTTAGAAAACAGGGCTATGTTTCTTGTCATATGGTTACTGCAACCAGAGTCTAGAAACCATATATCATCACTCTTTGTTTTAGCTATATTATAGGCTAACAACAAATCATCATGGCTGATATTTTCTCTAGTGAATTTTGCACTAGATCTATTATTCATATCATGCTGCTTCTTCCTACATTTATTTGCATAATGCCCATATTTTTTACAATAATAACATTGGACATTGGATTTTTCATACCTTTGTCCTTGAGCATGATGTTGTCCACTTTGTTGACTGCTGCCTTGGCCTTGGTTCTGATTTGGATTGTTGCCTCTTCCTTGAGCATTTGCTAGACTGTTTCTTCCACCTCTGTTTTGGCTTCTGCCTCTTCCTCTCTTGTTTCCTCTGCCTTGACCTCTTCCTCTTCCAAAAGACATCTGGGTCTTAAAGGCATTCTCTAGAGATGATTTTTCATTTCTACTCAATCTATGCTCATGTGTTATCAGTGATGCATGTAGTTCATCAACTGAGAAGTTTGTGAGATCCTTTGTCTCTTCTATGGTGGTGACAATCACATCGAACTTTGAGGGTAGGACTCTCAATAGTTTTTCTACAATCCTTCTTTCTTCAAGAATCTCTCCATGAGACCTTATCTGTGTGACCAGACTAATTACTTGTGTGAAGAATGAGTCAATATTGTCTGACTCCTTCATGCATAGATTCTCAAAATCTCTCCTCAGCAACTGTAGTTTTGCTATCTTCACTTTCTCCATGCCTTGATAGGTTGTCTTGAGAGTTTTCCATGCTTCTTTGGATGTCTTGGTTGCTGCTATCCTTGGAAACACACTCTCATGCACTGCTTGATATAAGAAGAGAAGGGCTTTAGAATCCTTCTTCTTATAGCTCTTCAAAAGATCTTTCTTTGCCTGCGTTAAATTGTTAAACTCATTTTCATCTGCTGGTTCTTCGAATCCAACCTCAACAAATTCCTATAAATCTTGTGATGCAAATAGGGCTCTCATGGTTATTGCCCAATAGTCATAGTTTTTTCCATTAAATTGTGGGAGCTGGGTATTACAGATACCCATGCTAGTGCTGGTGCTGGTGCTGGCCATTTTTGCGCTCTAAACTATGCTTCTAAATCCTTGACCGTGTATTTAAAAATAACTGACTATCTTCAACAGCTACACAGAAAAAAAAAAAAAAAAAAAAAAAAAAAAAAAAAAAAAAAAAAAAAAAAAAAAAAAAAAAAAAAAACTTTGAGAAATACCTTGGATTCTTTTGACTGAGTCTTCACTCTGTTGAGCTTCTCCAGCAAGAAATCCTTCCTTCAGCTTCTTTGACACCTTCAAAGGGCCTGGACAAGCTCTGATACCATTTCGGGAATTTCTGATAATTCCTGAACAAAAGAACAGAGAATAATACTCTGATGCTTCACACAGCGGAAACAAAAGAAATTGATCTCTGAAATGACAGAGTTTTACATGCACAATAAAACTTTGTATTCATTAATAAAAACAACTATTGTTATAAAATGGCTCTTCCTCTGAACATAGGGATTACAACAGGAACGCTTTAATTCCACAAAAAAAAAAAAAAAAAAAAAAATTACTCTGTCTCTGCACTACTGTGCTCTAATACTCATAATCATCTTACATCGTTTTCTGAATATATATATATAGCATCAGTTTACAAAATATCTCTACTAACCTATGTGTGGAGGTGTCTTAATTAACCACCAACCACATTTACTATCAGATATAATCTTTGATACAATCTGCTAATATTAATGAACAAAATCATCTTTTCTTGGTGCTTTGCAGTCCTCCTCTGACCAGGTGGTATATTATATGGAACATGCTCCATCACTGATTAATGGTTGAACTTCTCGAGGCTGTCCTGTTATCACTTTGGTCGTTCTCTTTTTTAAATGCAGTGAGTGAGAAGTAATGGCGCAAAGTGTTGCATAAGCGGCCTTCTTCCTCCTTCGAGAACACAAAATAGGTTAAGGGCGTAAAGGCGGTATGGCAGTGGTGTGCTCAGGGCAAGAATAAATAACGGCTATCAAATCCATAGATAAATGGTGGAGATCACATCGGAAAAGGTATTGATAGGTGACAAGGATGGCAGGGATTGTTTGACAAAAGTCGCGATATGCGATAGCGATCAGATCACATCGCAGAATTTTCAATCAGCATAAGAACACAGGGTGGAACGTTATCCTAAGAGTGTGATTTGCGACATGCGATTGGATCGCATCGCAACATAGCAATCGGCAAAAGTCACAGGTCGTAGTGGAGGGCAACATGTCATGCCCCTAAGCCTACGGTAGTCTTCCAACTGTGCTAGGCGAGGTGCGACACTACCAACTGTTTTCTTTTCACCAATACTTATGATTGTAGACTACGGCTTAACAATCCATACTTAGTTTTATTTTCGTTACCAAGTATTATTAATGTGCCTTTATACCAATGAACACCCATACACATTCATTATCAATAGCATTATACAAGAGAAATGCACAACAGTATAAAGGGAGGGGAAACTCCTTGCAATATGAGTCTGCCCGATATTAATATATTATACAATCTTCATTTTTACAAAGCACAAGTTAAATCTTGGGAAACCCCAAATTTACACAGCTAATTTTTTGCTTCGGCAAACTCAGTTGCCCAGCTCGTCAGCACCTCCACACGGTCACCACACGACTCACCAACCCTTCTTTCACCTCGTCGCATGATCGTGTTGTTGCCCAACTCAGGCACGCCTCCAAGTCGCCACACACGGGCGCCTCTGCCTGAGACACACCTCCATTCACAATCTCAACACTTCACTGTTTCGTCGTGCACAACACCCCCTCACCTGGCCGCCCGTCCGCACGTCCACCCGTTCACCCGTTCAATTTCGCCTAAGTCGCCACACGACTTCACCCGGGTCGCCACACGACTTCACCTACTTTACCAGAACGACCTCACCCGGGTCGCCACACGACCTTGACCGGGTCGCCCAAATGACCTCGCCTGAGTCCTGCCTGAACGACCTCCCGAATGACCCGCCTGAACGAATGCCCGAGAGACCTACCTGAACGACCTACCTGAACAACTATCCGAACGACCTGCTGGAATGACCTGCCTGAATGACTGTCCGAACAGCCTGCCTGAACGATTGTCTGAACGAACTGCCTGAACGACTATCCGAACGACCTGCCTGAACGACTGTTAGAACGATTTTTCTGAACAACTGTTTGAACGAGTTTCTTGAACAATCGTCTGAACGATTTTCTTGAACGACTGTCCGAACGAGTTCCCGAATGACTGTCCGAACGATTTTTCTGAACGCGTTTACACCCGAGTTCTGCCCGTCGTGCGGGCTCATCCACGCACTTTAGAACTCCTTGTTCGAACTTGTTGATCGAATGATTGATGGTTGTTTGCTTCCAAACGCCCTCCAATATATACAGGTGGGTAGCGGGTTGTGTCACCCAGCCGACCCACACCAAACGCCCGACCGACTCGTTCATAATGTGTTGTCTCGCCCGGAGGATGGTTGGCCCGCCCCCTCAACTCGCCCAACACCTTATAAACTCACCCAAGGTTCATTTCGTTTCATGTTTCACACGCACTTCGCATGGTGGAGTTGCCCTGCCCATCGCACGAACCGCAGGTCCTGACACAACAGGGCGTGGACGCGATTTGCGATATGCGATAATATACCAATAGGTCGTGGACACGATTTGCGATATGCCCCTCCCTTTATACTGTCACGACGCCAACGGTGGCAGTAGTCTTTCAACCGTGCCGGCGAGGTGCGGCACCACCGAACACTTTCTTTTTAACAATACTCATGCACATGGACTATGCCTATCCACTTACTCCTACTTAGTTTGTGATTCTCAACCAGGTATAATTAAGTTATCCTTTATACCAATGAACACCCATACACATTCATTATCAACAGCAATTATAAACGAGAACACAATTGCACAGTATAAAGGGAGGGGCAACTCCCTGAACAATGAGTCTGCCCAACAATATATTAAGAATATCAGTTTACAATTTACAAGTATTCTTGGCAAGACCAAGTCCCATACTTAGCCAATTTTACAATCAAGACAATCTCAGTTGCCTTCTTTGTTTCACCTCTATGCACCCTTGCACGATGGGTGGGCGCTCACTCGAGCCACCAAGACACCCACGGCAAGACTCGGCACAACCGGCACCTTTGCACGATCACCCGGGCACACCTTGCCCAACGACTTCACCCACTCTCCAAGTGCGTTTCCAAACTATGCGACCAAGACAAGAGAGCGCACGAGCTATGCGTTGCGCCTCTCTATTTCTGCGCACAAGACATCGCACTACTTGAGTGAAGATCGTATGATGTGTTCGAATGATTGTTTGAATGCTCCCATCGCATCGCATATATAGCCATGTTATTGTGTGGGTGGGCTACCCAGCCGACCACCCCACCTACACTTCGCACACCCCTTCTCCAACGCATTTGGTGAGTCGGCCTCCACTCATCGCAAGTCGGCCTCACTCATTGCACACGCTCCAACCATGGGTATAAGTCTTCGTTCGTCATTCACCATTTGTCATTCATTCACATATCCGTCGTTCGTCGCAAAACCGGTTGCACGGCCGTGTCGCACGACCGCCCGTCGCACTAACCAACGCTCGCCCGGGTCGCTCGGCGTCCAACCGCATCGCACAATCCGAAGGCGTTACATCCTCTTCCACCTAAAATCGTTTTCGTCCCCGACAACATACCATCCTCAGCAATTAATCGTCACCAAGATAACCATACCAAGGTACACATCCCATCGGTATGTCATATATCAGATATCCATGATCATCGACCACCCTGTCACAATCTCCACATGCTTCTCTCATCATGCAAAGCTGGTCCCTCCATATCAAGCTACATGTCCACTGCAACAATTTGTCAACCTCATCATGTGTAATCATCACCATGTGAATTGCTGCCATGATACTCCAACAAGTGCTAACACATCTCTACCATGTGCTAACATCTCATCCCATGTGAACCTCTATCTCGTTCCATGTGAACCGCTGTCATGATACTCCAACACAATGTCAACATGCCTCTGTACACTTCCGGACCCCATGTCTGAACTAGTTGGGTAGCTAATCCAACCATCACGCTCAAATCATGAAAGTGAACATCCTCATATCATCATCAGTCGTTTCTCAATAATCTGCCACATTCTGAACTCATCAATAATAAACCATGCCCAGGTCCATGAAGTAACCCTCATCTTATCTGCAACATGTCATGATGCTTGATGCCATGCCATCCCTACACCATTATACCTGCTCAATCTGCTTTAAGGACTCACTGCCATGAGCAGCTAACAATGAGCCCCATCTTCTTGTCCATCTAAGAAGATGTGGAGGGAGTAGAGCCTGAAGGCTTACCCTCACTAATCATCTCAATCCATCTATTAGGATCCTCAATCTCCATCCTTTGTAGATAAGTGATCTGATCCTCCTCTCGGACATCCGGCCTCACATATGCCTCATCATCATCATCATCATCTTCGACCACTTCTAGCCTTCTTGACAAATCCAAGATACTATCTGAAAGTGTCTTGATGACCAATGACTACTCGGTAAGCTTTGTCTCAACCATGGACAACCGCTTACTCATGTCACCTATTCGCTTCTCATCCTCCATTTGCATCACTGCCAACTTACAATTAGGCCTTGTTACTCCAATGGTAGGCACACCAATGGGTACATCTTCCCTTCCATCGTAAATGTACAACTTCTTCAAATGTGGAACAATCATAGCATCAAATTGTTTCATGAATTCCATCCCCAGCACAGCCTCATAGTCATCTATCTGCACTATAGTGAAGTCAACCTTCCGTGTCCATTCACCAAGTGTTGTGTCCACCTTTTTAGCTACACCAAGAACTTCATCTGGAGGAGAATTCATTGTCTTCATCTGTGCCTTGATAGGTACAAATTTCAGCCCAATCCTTCTCGCAGTATCCTCTCCCATGAAGTTGTGAGAAGCCCCACTATCCACCATAGTGAGTACATCAGCATCTCCAACCTTCATCCGAACATACTCCAACTTATTCCTCTCAGGATCCTTCCAAGAGATCACCTCTGTAGCAGCAGCAGCACCAAGTATCTGCGTCATCCCCACAGAAGCTCCTTCATCCTTCGCATTAGATTATGCAATCGCAGCCACTTTCGGTTTAGAAGGACAATTCTTCACCGTATGTGGTCCAGCACATATCCAACACTTCAAGACTTTCTTCGTCTTCAAACTATCATCCGATTTTGAAGCATCATCTTTCTTCTTATCTTTCGGCTTGTCGGAATTCTTCTTCCTATCATCAGAAGTCTCATCATAATGCTCCACCAACCTATCCACAGTAGCAAAAGCCTCTTCAAATGTTCTAATCCTCTGTCTCTTCACTTCATTGCTTGCCCAAGGCTTCAACCCAATAATGAAATTGAACACCTTGTCCCTCTCCGCCATGTCAGGAACTTCTAGGACCGCACTTGCAAACTCCCACTGATATGTCTGAAGGTTCCCTGTCTGCTTTATGAATTTTATCTTCATCCTTGCTTCCCATGTTTCATCTTGAGGACTGAAATGGGCCTGCAAAGCTCTTTTCATTTCATCCCACGAAGTGATGTCACTAGCACTGCCACTGGCAATCTGGTCCATCCTCCTTCTCCACCACATCTTAGCATCCTTTGTTAAGAACTGAGCAGCTACCTTGACCTTTGTCTCATCATCAGATAGACCCAACCGTTCCAAGTATTGTTCCATGTCCCATAAAAAGTTACCAAGAGTCTTTGCACTCCTTGTACCATCGAAAGATTCTGGTTCCTTGACTTTCACATGAGGCACTCCTCCACCCGAGTCATGCCTCATGGCCTTCTTCAACACCGCGATCTCATCTCTGGCTTCATCAAGAAATTTCTTCAAGTCCACGATCTCTGCAAGACCCTAGTCCCTTGCTTCTTCAACCTCCTTGATCCTCACTTCAAGTTGTCTACACATAAGATCAATGTACTCGTGTTGTGTCTAGAGTTCATCGAGCTCTTTCATAGTGGCCTCTTGTCCCTTAGTGAACAAGTCCATCTTCTTCTCCCAAGAAGTCTCCATGGCCTCCATTCTCACCAACACCTTTTCCATAAGCGTTATAGTAGCATCCTGCACACTAGACCCAGCCTTGGATTCAGCCATTGCTAATAGCCTCTTCCTTCTTTGCAATCTAGTCTCGACCA
The DNA here is from genome assembly GCA_000404065.3 of Pinus taeda. Taxonomy (NCBI): domain Eukaryota; kingdom Viridiplantae; phylum Streptophyta; class Pinopsida; order Pinales; family Pinaceae; genus Pinus; species Pinus taeda. Next base: position 62,493 of record APFE031008046.1, on the reverse strand, counting down.
TACAACAGCTTCACCTGCAACCTATGTCCTTGATGCAACACTTATCAGGAAGTTTTTCACCAACCTCTTTCCCCTGCAAGTACCTGTCACCATAGTCACTTCTTCATCAACCCGATCATCAGCCTGCTCTAATACCAACTGTCACGACGCCAACGGCAGCGATAGTCTTTCAACCGTGCTGGCGAGGTGCGGCACCACCGAACACTTTCTTTTTAACAATACTCGTGCACATGGACTATGCCTATCCACTTACTCCTACTTAGTTTGTGATTCTCAACCAAGTATAATTAAGTTATCCTTTATACCAATGAAAACCCATACACATTCGTTATCAACAGCAATTATAAACGAGAACAGAATTGCACAGTATAAAGGGAGGGGAAACTCCCTGAACAATGAGTCTGCCCAACAATATATCAAGAATATCAGTTTACAATGTACAAGTATGCTTGGCAAGACCAAGTCCCATACCTAGCCAATTTTACAATCAAGAATATCTCGGTTGCCTTCTTCGTTTCACCTTCGTGCACCCTTGCACGATAGGCGGGCGCTCACTCGAGCCACCAAGACACCCACCCCAAGACTCGGCACAATCGGCACCTCTGCACGATCACCTGGGCACACCTTGGCCAACGAATTCACCCACTCTCCAAGTGCGTTTCCAAACCGTACGACCAAGACAAGAGAGCGCACGAGCTATGCGCTGCGCCTCTCTATTTCTGCACACAAGACAACGCACTACTTGAGCGAAGATCGTATGATGTGTTCGAATGATTGTTTGAATGCTGTCATCGCATTGCATATATAGCCATGTTATCGTGTGGGTGGGCTGCCCAGCCAACCACCCCACCTACACTTCGCACACCCCTTCTCCAACGCGTTTGGTGAGTCGGCCTCCACTCATCGCAAGTCGGCCTCGCTCATCGCATATGCTCCAACCACGGGTATAAGTATTCGTTCGTCGTTCACCATTTGTCGTTCATTCGCATATCCTTCGTTCATCGCAAAACCGGTCGCACCGTTGTGTCACACGACCAACCGTCGCACTAGCCAACGCTCGCCCGTGTGGGCGCTTGGGTCGCCCAGCGCCCAACCGTGTCACACAATCCGAAGGTGTTACACAACAGGTCGTGGATACGATTTGTGATATGCGATAATATCGCATCGCAACGTCGCGTCGGAAGAATTCAAGAGAACAGATGGAGGAAATGTGTCACGCCCCAAATTCATTTTTCCTTTAATTGGTCGGGTGTGGCATCGCCTAAGTAACCAACATTTTCCATTATTATGTTACCTTACGAACTACGCCTTCAAACATTCATATTAATCATGAATAACTTTATAATGTGTGGAAACCATCATAAATAACGTAATAAACAGCAATAAGAACACCAACAATATGCAAGAGAAGATCCTTTATTATATATGTGAGAAGATAGTACAATGGCTGGGAGCTTGGGCTCGACAGGCGTTTATAACCGAGGTTGGGCGCCCGCCCGTGCAAGAGCACACGGCGGTCACCACCACAACCTTCAACCGTAATACAACAACATATAATGTCACCAACGCAATGCTGCCCGAATGGGCGGGCGCGCCCATGCACACCCGCATGACCTCAACCTATGCGTTCACTCGATTCACCCGTGCCCTCGCCCACACCTCCAAACGCTGAATGACCCGCGCTCCTCTTGCCCGACTCGGCGGGCGCATCACTGAACGCCCTGCAGTAGCGGACTTGCACTCTACTCGTTGTGCGATGGATCAATGCAATGTCGATGCAACAAATGAGCGTTCACTCCATGTGTATATACGCTTCGTTCATGTGGAAATCTCCTACCCGGCCAACTCACCAAAGTGCCCAACCGTTGTGTCTCCAACGCGTTTGCGATGTCTTCATGTGGTCGAACTGCCTATGGTGTTGGATCGCTCCACCAATCCACCCATCATTCGCCATCACATCTCGGTCAGCTTGTGGACAAGCGCTCCTTGACTCGCCCTATAAACATGTGAGCGCCAACCCGTCTATGCATGCGAATTTCGTCCTTGTCGCTCGCATTTTTGCCTTAGTCACTTTTTCGTGGAGGTAGGAACGCACACCCAGTCGCCCAATGATCACAAGGCGTTACATCCTCCCCCACTGGAAATCATTGTCGCCCTCGACAATCCCGATTGCCTCAGTACCTTCCATTCATACTTCGCAATATTCTTCTTCCATCTCCAAAGCAAGTCCTCCGATTCCCAACTCTCCTCTTTCGGTGCATTCTTCCACCTGACAAGGTACTCCCGTTTCATGTGACAACCAATCCTTGTAGTTCTGAAGCTCAAAATCTTCTCCAACTCTAGTCCTGGTTTATCCACAATCCCGACTGGTCCTCTCGATGGTTCAGCTCTCTCTGGATGATCAGCATCAAGTCTGCATCTCTTCAACTGACTAATGTGAAAAACTAGATGCTTCATGTGTATATGGTGCGGAAGCTCCAGCTCATAAGCAACTTCCTCGACTCGCTTCTTCACCCAAAATGGTCCCTCATACTTTCGTGTCAGTTTGCTTGCAGTCCCCTTGGCTGGATGAAACTGCTCTTCGGTAATCCTGAGAAACACCATATCTCCCACACTGAAGTGTACATCCCGTCTTCCCCTATCAGCATACTTCTTCATTCTCCTTGCAGCATCGTGCAAGCGCAACCGTGCCAACTCCAAGGTCTCCTCCCAAGCCTTCATGAACTTCTTCGCATGAGGACTCCTCAAAAACCCTCCTGTCACAATGGTGTGCAGTGCAACCGGCATCTGCCCATTCACCAACTCAAATGGATTGTACCCTGTCGCAGAACTCTTTTGAACATTGTAGCTAAACTGTGCAATATCCAAGAGTTCGTGTCAATTCTTCTAATCAGCCGTCACATAATGTCGCAAGTAGTCCTCCACCAATGCGTTGATTCTCTCGGTCTGTCCATCTGTCTACGGATGGTAGCTCAAACTCATCAACTCCTCTGTCCCAACTAACTTGAACAATGTGGTCCAAAATCTGCCTGTAAAACGCGGATCTCTATCTGACACAATGCTCAATGGCATCCCCCAATACTTCACTATGTTCTTAAAGAACAACTCCGCAGTCTGCTCGGCTCCACAAGGCATCTTTGTAGGAACAAAGACATCATACTTGGAAAAACGATCAACCACGACCATAATTCCATTATACCCCTGAACCTGTGGTAACTAAGTGATGAAGTCCATCGAGACACTCATCCATGGCCTCTTAGGAATTGGTAAAGGCCACAATAGTCCTCCTTGCCTGTGAGTATCCAATTTGTCCTGCTGACAAATGATGCACGTATGTACATACTCCTCCACATCCTCTCGCATCTTCTCCCAAAAGAACCCTCTCTCCAACAATGCCAAAGAACGATGCTGCCCTGGGTGGCCAGCCCACAGAGAATCGTGGCACTCCTTCAAAAGGTGCCTCCTGAGACCAGATGACTTTGGAACATAGAGTCAGTTTCCAAAGAACAAGTACCCGTCTCGTAGAAATAACTTTCGTGTATTCCCTTCCTTTATCTGCTTCACTATATTCTGCGCCAAAGTATCAGTGTCAACACTTTCCTTGAGTCTATTCTGCATCTCTTCTGACATCTGAACCCGACTCCTACTCCTTGCTGCCCGGTCTTCACCCTCCAATGCTGGAAGTTGTCCCTTCCTGCTAAGGGCATCTGCTAGCGTAGTTTTTCTACCCGGTCTATACTCAATAGACATGTCAAATTCTGCCAAGAAGTCCTGCCAACGAGCTTGCTTCACAGAAAGCATCGGTTGTGATGCAAAATAACTTGCTACAACATTGTCAGTCTTGACAACAAACGGCTTCCCAATCAGGTAATGCCTCCACACATGAAGACAATGGATGATTGCAGTCATCTCCTTCTCATGAACTGGATACCTCCGTTCTCTATCTTGCAACTTCCGACTCTCATACGCCACCGGATGCCCATCTTGCATAAGAACCCCTCCTATGGCAAAATCTGAAGCATTAGTGTGTACCTCAAACGGTCTCCCGAAGTCAGGCAACTTCAGTATCGGTGCTGTAACCATCCTCCTCTTCAAGTCATCAAATGCCTTTTGACATTTATCCATCCAACACCACCTCTTATCTTTCTTCAATAAGTTTGTCAGTGCCGATGTCACCTTTGAGTAACCTTCTACAAACTTCCGTTGGTAGTTGGTCATGCCCAAGAACACCCTCATCTCATGGACATTCTTTGGTTCAACCCAGTCCTCGATCACCTTCACCCTGCTCGGCTCCATCCGTATGTACCCTTGACCAACAATATACCCAAGGAACGAAATCTCGGTCTGAGCGAACACACACTTAGACTTCTTCAAGAACAACTGATTTTCCCTCAGTGCTTCGAACACCATCGCCAAGTGCTTCTTATGATCCTCCATGTTGTCACTGTACACCACTATATCATCCAAGTACACTACTACGAATGAATCCAAGTATGGTCGTAGAACATCATTCATCAAAGTGCAAAACGTAGCAGGAGCATTGCACAACCCGAATGGCATAACAAGGAACTCAAAGCTACCATACCTTGTTACTATCGCAGTCTTCTTCTCGTCTCCTTCAGCTATCCGCACCTGATAATACCCATGCCTCAAGTCGAGCTTGGAAAACACTCGGGCTTTCGCAAGCTTGTCAAAGCAATCAACAGCCAATGGCAAAGGATACCTGTTCCTTACCGTCTGCTTGTTCAATGCACGGTAATCACAGCACATCCGTAGCTCATTGGAATCCTTCTTCCACGGGAACAATACCGGATCTCCATAAGGGGACCTTGAAGGTCTAATGAAACCTGCATCAGCTAACTCCTCTAGCTGTCATTTCAATTCCTCCAACTCAGGCCCTGATAAACGATAAGGTGCTCTTGCCGGGGGTTGCTTCCCTAGTTCAAGCTCAATGCTATGGTCCACTGCACGCCTTGGTGGAAGCTTCTTCGGTAGCTCATCAGGCATCAAATCCACATACATGGTGAGCACATCATAAATCTCGGTTGGAACAGGTGTCCCCACTCCATCACCTTCGACTCCTTTGAACATCACCGCATATGTCTCCATATCTGACTCCTTCATAGCCTTCTCCAAACTCAGTGCAGAAACATGCTGCACCTTGACTTCTCTCCTTTGCTTATGAGTTGGCAAAGTCCAAGTTTGTGACTGTCCAACCAGCACCACCTCATCACAGAAAGGGACAACAATAGCCCTGTTGCCCTTCAAGAAATCGTGTCCAAGTACCATATCAAAGTCGTTCATCTCCATCACCGCGAAGTCCAACTGACCCTTCCAGTCTTTTATCTACACCGGCACTTCGTGTGCCAAACCCGCCACCTTAGCTCTAGAGTTCACTACCTTGACCTCTATATTCGATGGGAGGATCATCAGTCCGACCTCTTTTGTCAACCGTGTCATCATGAAGTTATGAGTGGTCCCTGTGTCCACAAGAGCTTGAATGGTCTTGCCACGGACCATCAAGTCCACGAAACCCAGACTGTTCATCCATGATTTCTCCATAACTTTTCCCTGCATACATACCCGTTCACTACGTTCATCATCAAGCAACGGCTTCACCATCTGTGAACCTGCTCTGATACCACCTCTCACGCCCCCAATTCTTTTTTCCTTTAATTGGCCAGGTGCGGCATCGCCTAAGTAACCAACATTTTCCATTATTATGTTACCTTCGAACTACGCCTTCAAACATTCATATTAATCATGAATAACTTTATAATGTGCACAAACCATCATAAATAACATGATAAACAACAATAAGAACACCAGCAATATGCAAGAGAAGATCTTTTATTATATATGTGAGAAGATAGTAGAATGGCTAGGAGCTTGGGCTCGACCAGCGTTTATAATCGATAACATCCATTGAAGGAAAAATTGAAACTAAAATGGATTAATTTAATACACCACTGCAAAATCAATTTGTTTTTTTACGTTTTTGAAAGGAAGAGTTTGTACAGAACATTGGAATATATGAGAGAAGCTTTATCAAATAGAAATTATATATTCGGAATATAATATTTTTGGAAAATTGAATTTAAATAGTTAGTTTAACAAAATTTCTGTTGATAAACGTTTTTTGGATAAATTTGGTAGATTTTTCTAACCAACTATTGTGTTTCAACCTTATATTAAGAAAAACTATTTCTGTTGATAAATGTTTTTTGGATTAATTATATCATTAAAATTTGGTAGATTTTTCTAACCAACTAATGTGTTTCAACCTTATATTAAGAATGAATCACATTAGTTTTTTCAAAATGTAGACCAAATCCTAATGATGTGATTAATGGGAAAGACATTTATCTACAATATAGATCACAAAAGTCATCTAACAAAATTTGTGTTTTAAAGAAATAATGTGGAAAATATGCACATAAACCTTAAATCAACAACAATGATCAGAATTCATTTAGACAAATATGGTATAATTTTTAGAGAAAAATTAAGGTACTGCTTAATTTTTATAACAATGGTTATTTATAGTTTAAAATCATGAATTTTTTAAGAAACAATTCAATTATTATAATTATCCTAAAAAATTAGCAAATGTGATAGGAATAATTTTGACCAATTAGATGTCGTGAGGGTTTCCTTAATCCATAATTATTTTTAAAACTATATAATGTAATAAAAAAAATCCATTAAATATTTTTGAATATTACATAACTATATAAATTAAATAGCGAGTAAAAACTTTCATTTTAATAATATCAGATATTCTATCATATATATATTTAATTATTTTTAAGTTAAACCTATTTATAAATTTATTTTCAAATTAAAATGTCTATGATAAATAAGAGTAATATCTATAATTAAATTGTTACATGTTTTCTAATGTATATATATATTTAATTATAAATTATTATTTATATATTTTTAAGGAAATTTAATTTATTTATTTTGAGATTTTTTTTTTTTTTTTTAATTTTAGCCATGTAAAATATATCATAAAATAGTTAAAATACATCATGTTTCCATATTATTAATCTTTTAATTTATATATTTACTTTAATTTATTATAATTTTTTATTATAATGCACTAATCATAACTAATGAAAAAATAGAAAAACTATAGATTATATATGATATTATTCTTTTAGATTAAAATAATTTAAATTAAATTAATGCTAATATTTTTAAATATAAACATAAAAAAAAAACAACAACAAACTGTATATAAATTAATTAAAAGATATGAATTTAAATTTTTATTATTTAAAATATGTGATAAATTTGAAGTGAAAATAAAATGAACTAACGAGTAAATTATAATAAATTTTATTTTAAAATAATATTACACCTATACAGATAAAGTGAATATTAAAAGGATGTAAATGAGATTATATTAATACTCCTAAGCATTTACCCCAAATTATATTAGCTCCTAGAGAGATAAAACGAATATTAAAATGATATAAATAAAGATTATATTAATACTCCTAGGCATTTACCCCAAATTATATTAGCTCCAAGAGAAATAAAATGAATATTAAAATGATGTAAATAAAGATTATATTAATACTACTAAACATTTACCCCCGAAAAAGTATTGCAATAAACGTTAATAAGATACTTTAGGGTTATCCAAATTTGAGAGTCGTGAGGTTTTACCAGATAAACGAATAAGGAAATAAAGATTGGCGAGAGTCTTACCAGTGGTGATGAGGGCCGACCTGATGGCAGCCGCGCTCCAACTGGGATCCACAGATTTTAAGAGTGCTGCTGCGCCGCTCACATGAGGAGCGGCCATGGATGTTCCAGTGTGTAATGAGAACTGCGAAGGTTTTTTTCCAGGCCGAATATCCGCAGACTCGTTAAGAGATATCCAAGCTGCGAGGATGTTCATGCCCGGTGCGCTTATGTCTGGCTGCAGCAACCCACAATTATCATTTAAACAGACACCGCTTACTTTCAAGGAACTACTGAATTGACAGTTATTTATATTACAAGTCCAATATTGACGATGCTTTTAGTGAATTGGCTGGGACCCCTCGACGAGAAATAGGCAACGACTGGGGCGGGCTTGTAATTCGAGACTGCCACAGTTCTGAGAATTGTTGCTACAGGGGCTGTGACACATCCAGACAAACATTACGAGGGAAAACCATTAAAAAAACCACAAGCTAGAAAATGGATTGCAAGGATCCAGAGGGTAAAGTACCGTTGAGATCTTATATAAGATAAAATCTTCGATCCATCTTCATCGCTGAGTGTAGTCCAAGGAAATGTTCCAGAGGCGTAACCTAATGTTGTTCCCGAATCGTTGGCGACAACCATCCCTCTGCCTTCTGCGCCCAGCACTGCTTCTGACCTCGAACTTGGAGGGATGTTACTATTCGCGCCTGAACATACCACAATCTTTCCTTTTGCTTTTGCCGTATCCAGAAGTCCAGGATAACAATTACTGTGGACAGCCACGGTCAATAAAATTACTTTTAGCTCAGTTTGAATGTCTCTATGTATATGTTAAGTTTAGTGTGTTTCCAAAGTTTGAACCTTGGATGGTTCCAGAGATGGATAAAATTTGCCTTTTACTTTTAATTAACTTAGGTTTATATTAATTTTGCGTTCAAATAAAATATTAATTTATTTTAAGTTTATTTAATTGAGCTGCTCCAGAGGGAATGGTGTCACATGCATGGCATAATGTTACATTTAGAATTTTAAAATATATAAATTAAATAAATGAATTTAAATATTTATGTGTATATTTATTTTAATTTTACTTATAATTAATATTAATAAATGTTATCTTTTTCCCTATTCAATAAATCTAAACCATATCTAATAAATATAAAAAATCTAAAAGTATAAACAAATTAGTTAAAATAAATGGATAATATTTATTTTATTTGAATGAAAGTAAAATATATTTTTATTTAGTTTATGTCATTTAAAAACTATTTAGAATTTAATTTTAATTATAATAATTTTTAGTTTCTTGAAGATAGAGATTAATATTAATAAAATATTTTTAAGATTTTTTTAAAAATAATCATAATAAAAATAAAGATTTTATTTAAAAATAGTTATGCATGTCTTCTCATTTTTAAAAAAATTAACTAAAAATAACAAGATCATTAAGCTTAAGTTATTGTTTTTGAGAATAGAATATTAGTTTATGGTTTTTGGGTATGGAGTATTAATAAACTAGTACACTCACATTAATATTAATATTAATGTGGTTGATATAGCCAAAGACTTCATAAATATAACCGAAAAAATTATTGTCTAAGAATTTCGTACTAATGCAGACATTTAAGTTATTAATCATATATAAAAAGATTATGGGTCAACTTTAAATTAAGAAAAAAAAAAATTATAAATGAATGTTATAAGTACTAATGAGAAACTTATTATATTTGGAATAATCTCAAATCCCTATGAAATTGGTGGGTGGGGAGCCATGTGGCACGAATCTATTTTTTAAAATTTATTAAAAGTAATGGACCATCTTGCTAAATAAAATTTGCTTATATATATGAGGGAAAGTTATAAATAATAATGATGAACTCACGTGCCAAGAATATATTTTTTTACATTTATTAAAAGTCAATGCAACCTAAAAAAAACTTTAATACGCTACATCTGTCCATAAACATTAAGATTAAGCATACACTGAGCATATTCCTCTGAGAATCAATCTAGGACCTCAATTAAAAAAATTGTCGGGAATTTCTGATGATTCCAAACAAAACGAACAAAGAATAATATTCAGTTTCTTAACACAGCGAAAACAAAAAAAAAAAAATTGATTTCTGAAATGACAGAGTTTTACATGCACAATAAAGCTTTGTATTCATTAATAAAAACAACTGTTGTTACAAAATGGGTCTTCCTCTGAACAGAGGGATTACCAATATGCTTCAGTTCCACAAAAAAAAATTCTCTGCACTGCTATGGCATTCCATTTCAAAAAAAAAAATTCATGTTACATAGTTTTCTGAATACTATAATATATCATTATTATATATATATATATATATATATATATATATATATATATAACATCAGTTTACAAAATATCTCTACTAACCTATGCGTGGAGGTGTATTAATTAACCACCAACCACATTTACTATCAAATATAATCTTTGATACAATCTATTGATCTTAATGAACAAAATCGGCTTTTCCTGGTGCTCTGCAGTCCTCCTCTGACCAGGTGGTATATAATATGGAACATGCTCCATCACTGATTAATGGTTGAACTGCTCGAGGTTGTCCTATTGTCATTTTGGCCGTTCTCTTCTTTAAATGCAGTGAGTGAGAAGTAATGGCACAAAGTGCTGGATGCGGCCTTCTTCCTCCTTCGAGAACACAAACCAGGTTAAGGGCGTAAAGGCAGTATGGTGGTGGCGTGCTCAGGGAGAGAATAAATAACGGTTGTCAGATCCATAGATAAACGGTGGAGATCACATTGGAAAAGGTATTGACAAGTGACGAGGATGGTAGGGATTGTTTGACAAAAGTCGCGATCTGCGATAGCGATCAGATTGCATCGCGGAATTTTCAATCGGCATAAGAACACAGGGTGGAACGTTATCCTAAGGGTGCGATTTGCGACATGCGATAATATCGCATCGCGAAATTGCAATCGGCAAAAGTCACAGGACGTAGCGAAGGGCAACAGGTCGTGGACGCGATTTGCGATATGCGATAATATCACATCACAACGTCGCGTCGGAAGAATTCAAGAGAACAGACAGAGGCAATGGGTATGAATGTGATTTGCGATAAGATCGCATCGCAAAGTAAAATTGTGTTGCAGTTGAAATTATTATTTCAACACTCCCCTTTAATTTCAACTACTAGGTTATCAGTCATACCCAGACATTTCCTCAAAAACTCAAAACCTTTCTACCCCACTGGCTTAGTTAGAATGTCTGCAACCTACTCCTGAGTTCTGCAATGTACTAAGACAATTTCTCCATTGCTTACCAATTCTCTGATGTAATGAAACTTTGTGTCAATGTGTTTCGTTCTCTTATGAGACATGGAATTCTCGGATAGTGCAATAGTTGAGCTATTGTCACAAAAAATCATAGTTCCTTTTGTTTGTTCTTGGCATAAACTCCTTAACATTCTTCTCATCCAAACTGCTTGACATGCTGCTACTGTAGCTGCCACATATTCAGCCTCTGCTTTAGACAATGCTACGATAGGTTGTTTCTTAGAAGCCCATGAAATGACTCCTAAACCCATGTGAAAAACATAACCGGATGTGCTTTTCCGATCATCTACACTTCCAACCCAATCACTATCAGTGTATCCAATTAAATCTAAACATTCTGAAGCAGTATATAAAATGCCAAACCTTTTAGTACCTTTAACATACCTCAGAATCCTTTTTGCTACCTGCCAATGTGCTTCTTTTGGCTTCTCCATGAATCTGGAAATTAAACTAACAGCATGCATTATATCAGGCCTAGTTGCAGTCAAATACATAAGGCTGCCAACTATGCTCTTGTACAAACTAGGATCAAAATCCTTGCTGCTGTCCTCTTTGCTGATTTTTGATCCCATTACTGTGGGAGTGATTGCTGCTTTGCTCTCCTGCATATTAGATCTTTTCAATACTTCATTAACATACTTTGCCTGTGAGATAAAAATCCCATTTCCATTTTGTTCTACTTCTATTCCTAAGAAGTATCTCAGCAAACCCAGGCCAGTCATCTCAAATTCCTCTTTCATGACTGTTTTGAAATTTTCAATAAGGTAATCATCATTACTTGTGAAAATAACATCATCAACATATAACACAATAATTAGTATTTTACCATCTTTTTCTTTGATGTAGAGGGTGGGTTCTCCCTCACACTTTTCAAATCCATTTTCCAGTAGATAGGAATATATCCTACTGTACCATGCTCTTGTTGCTTGCTTCAACCCATAAAGAGCTCTCTTCAATCTGCACACTTTGTGCTCTTGCCCTTTCTTTTCATAGCTTGGAGGTTGTTCAATGTAAACCTCTTCCATTAACACTCCATTTAGGAATGTTGACTTCAAGTCCATTTGGTAAACTTTCCACTTGTTTTGTGCTGCTATGGACAACACTGCTCTCACGGTTTCCTTTCTTGCAACCGGTACGAAAGTTTCCTCATAGTCTCTTCCATATTGCTACTTATATCCTTTGACAACAAGTCTTGTCTTGTGTCTTTCTATTTTGCCTTCAGCATTACTCTTGGTCTTGTAAACCCATTTAACTCGAATGACTTCATTTCCTTTTGGTAATTCAACCAAACCCCATGTCTTGTTTCTTTCTATGGCATTGATCTCCTCATCCATAGCTTCTATCCATTTCCTATCCTTAATAGCATCTTCGAAATGAATAGGGTCATCAACATGACAATATAAAGCAAACAAAGAATTCATACCTTCATCATAAATGTCACTTAAATTTTTGAATTTTTTACCTCTTTCATTTGGTGTACAAGTGCTTAAAGAAGCACTTGAATTTCCTCCTTGTGGTGTGCTTGGAGAAGCACTTTCATTTCTCCTCAAGGGTGTCGCTTGCTGCCCTTGTGTTGGCGCTGTTGTTTGAGGATGTATTTCAGCCATCTCTTCATCATCTTCATCATGAGACAAACCGTTTTTAACATTCACTGTTTTCTCTATGCTTCCATCCCAAGCTTCCTCCTCAATGAGCTGAACATATCTACTCACAAAAAACTTCTTGGTGGATGGGTTATACAACCTGTAAGCTTTGGATTCTTCACTGTATCCAATGAAAATACATTTCTCCCCTTTGTTGTCCAACTTCTTTCTTAGCTGATCTAGAACGTGTGCATAAGCCACACATCCAAAAACTTTCATGTGGGTGACTCCTTGCTTTCTGCCACTCCATGCTTCTTCCAAAAGTCTGTTCATGACTGATTTTCTAGGGCATCTATTCAAAATATACGCTGCACAATGTACATCTTCAGCCCAATAATCATTTGGCAAATGCTTTGCCTTTAACATACTCCTCGCCATATCCATGATTGTTTTATTCTTCCTTTCGGCTACTCCATTTTGCTGCCGAGTGTATCTTGTGGTAAACTACTTATGAATTCCAATTTCTCTACAAAAACATAGAAATTCTTTGGAGATATATTCACCTCCTCTATCAGTTCTTAGAACTTTGATATGCAGCCCACTTTGGTTTTCTACAAGTGCTTTGAAATTTTGAAATTTTTCAAACACTTCACTTTTGTTCTTCAGGAAATAAACCCAAGTTTTTCTAGTAAAATCATCAATGAATGTTAGAAAATATTAGCTTCCTGCAAGTGATGGAGTTTGCATCGGTCCACATAAATCTGAGTGGACAATTTCTAAGGGTGTTTTTTCCCTTATGCTTTTCCCTGATGGAGAACTTTCTCTGTGTTGTTTCCCCAAGATACAACCTTCACAAAGGTTGTTTGGTTTCTCTATCAATGGTAGTCCTCTTACCATTCCTTTTCTACTCAACAAGTTAAGACCTCCAAAGTTGAGAGGTCCAAATCTCAAGTGCCACAACCAATTTTCATCCTTTGATTCGCTTTGGAAAGCCTCTTGTGTAACTGCTACAATTTCAACTCCATCTTTCAAAACTACTTTTATCCTGAGAGGGAACATCCTGTTCCTTGGCATCCTCACTTCAGCAATACATAGTTTGCTGGGTTTTCTATCCATGATGGTGCATACATCATTCTCAAAGAAAACATTGTACCCCTTTTGAACAAGCTATCCAATACTTAAGATGTTACATCTCATTCCAGGAACATAATAGACATCTGTTGCGGTTTTCTTTTCACCTTTCTTTGTAAAGATTTTTACTTCACCTTTTCCCATAACAGAAACTTTACTATCAGTCCCAAGTGTGACTTGTGACTTCACACTCTGATCTAGCTTAGAAAACAGCACTATGTTTCCTGTCATATGGTTACTGCAACCGGAGTCTAGAAACCATATATCATCACTCTTTGTTTCAGCTATATTACAGGCTAACAAGAAATTATCTTGGCTGATATTTTCTCTAGTGAAATTTGCACTAGATCTATTATTCATATCATGTTGCTTCTTCCTACATTCATTTGCATAATGCCTATATTTTTTACAATAATAACATTGGACATTGGATTTATCATACCTTTGTCCTTGAAAATGATGTTGTCCACTTTTTTGGTTGCTGCCTTGGCCTTGGTTCTAATTTGGATTACTGCCTCTTCCTTGAGCATTTGCTAGACTGTTTCTTCCACCTCTTTTTTGGCTTCTGCCTCTTCCTCTCTTGTTTCCTCTACCTTGACCTCTTCCTCTTCCAAAGGACATCTGGGTCTTAAAGGCATGCTCTAGAGATGAGTTTTCCTTTCTATTCAATCTCTGCTCATGTGTTATCAATGATGCATGTAGCTCATCAACTGAGAAACTTGTGAGATCCTTTGTCTCTTCTATGGTGGTGACAATCACATCGAACTTTGAGGGTAGGACTCTCAATAGTTTCTCCACAATCCTTCTTTCTTCGAGAATCTCTCCATGAGACCTTATCTGTGTGATTAGTCCAATCACTTGTGTGAAGAATGAGTCAATATTGTCTGACTCTTTCATGCATAGATTCTCAAAATCTCTCCTCAGCAACTGTAGTTTTGTTGTCTTCACTCTCTCCATGCCTTGATAGGCTATCTTGAGAGTTTGCCATGCTTCTTTGGATGTCTTGGCTGCTGCTATCCTTGGAAACACACTCTCATGCACTGCTTGATATAAGAAGAGGAGGGCTTTAGAATCCTTCTTCTTATATCTCTTCAACAAATATGTCTCTACCTGAGTTAAATTGTTAAACTCATTTTCATCTACTGGTTCTTCAAATCCATCCTCAACAAATTCCCATAAATCTTGTGAGGCAAACAGGGCTCTCATGGTAATTGCCCAATAGTCATAGTTTTTTCCATTAAACTATTGGAGCTGAGTATTACAAATACCCATGCTAGTGCTGGTGCTGGAGCCAGCCATTCTTGCACTCTTACCTTTGCTTCAAATACTTGAATGTGTATTTTAAAATCACTGGCTGTTCTCAACAGTAACACACAAAAAAACTTGAGAAATACCTTGGATTCTTCTTGACTGAGTCTTCACTCTGCTAAGCTTCTCCAGCAAGAAATCCTTC
This sequence comes from Pinus taeda, assembly GCA_000404065.3. Lineage (NCBI taxonomy): Eukaryota > Viridiplantae > Streptophyta > Pinopsida > Pinales > Pinaceae > Pinus > Pinus taeda. The sequence goes on along the minus strand of APFE031008046.1, from coordinate 47,307 downwards.
CTTCAGCTTCTTTGACACCTTCAAAGAGCCTGGACAAGCTCTGATACCATGTCGATAATTTCTGATGATTCCAAACAAAACGAACAGGGAATAATACTCTGTTTCTTAACATGGCGGAAACAAAAAAAAAAAAAAAAAAAATTTCCTGAAATGACAGAGTTTTAATGCACAATAAAGCTTTGTATTCATTAATAAAAACACTGCTGTTACAAAATGGGTCTCTCTGAACAGAGGAACTACAACAGGAATGCTTCAGTTCCACAAAAAAACATTCTCTGCACTCTGTGCATCCATCTCCAAAAAAAAAAAAAAATCATGTACATCGTTTTCTGAATATATATATAAATATAAATTATATATATTATATATATAATTATATTATATATTTATAATATAATATCTATATATATATATATATTATATATATATATTTATATTAATATATATATATATATATATCTAGCATCAGTTTACAAAATATCTCTACTAACCTATGCGTGGAGGTGTCTTAATTAACCACCAACCACATTTACTATCAGATATAATCTTTGATACAATCTACTGATCTTAATGAACAAAATCGGCTTTTCCTGGTGCTCTGCAGTCCTCCTCTGACTAGGTGGTATATAATATGGAACATGCTCCATCACTGATTAATGGTTGAACTGCTCGAGGCTGTCGTGTTGTCACTTTGGCCGTTCTCTTCTTTAAATGCAGTGATTGAGAAGTAATGGTGCAAGGTGCTGGATGCAGCCTTCTTCCTCCTTCGAGAACACAAAATAGGTTAAGGGCGTAAAGGCAGTATGGTGGTGGCGTGCTCAAGGCGAGAATAAATAATGGCTATCAGATACATAGATAAACAGTGGAGATCACATGGGAAAAGGTATTGATAGGTGACGAGGATGGCAGGGATTGTTTGACAAAAGTCGCGATTTGCGATAGCGATCAGATCGCATCGCGGAATTTTCAATCGGCATAAGAACACAAGGTGGAACGTTATCCTAAGGGTGCGATTTGCGACATGCGATAATATCGCATCGCGAAATCGCAATCGACAAATGTCACAGGACGTAGTGGAGGGAAACAAGTCGTGGACGCGATTTGCGATATGCGATAATATCGCATCGCCACGTCGCGTTGAAAGAATTCAAGAGAACAGACAGAGGCAATGGGTATGAATGCGATTTGCAATCTGCGATAAGATCGCATTGCAAAGTAAAATTGTGCTGCAGTTGAAATTATTATTTCAACAAAAAAAATAAAATCAAGAGATCTCCTCCACCTTAAGTTGAAATAAAAAACCTTAAGCAACTAAAATATTGAATAATAATATTATCACAAAACTTATTTATTAATTAGAAATCTCCATAATAAAATAAAAATGAATCTCCATCATTCGAAAATTTGTTAATATTATATATTTTTTATGAAAATACAATATTATTTTTAATTTCCATATATAGATATATTCATCTCAAATTTATAAAAATACAATGATCCTACTGATTTAAAATTTTTCCCATTCACAAGTTTTGAGGTTCAGTTTGGTTCAAAACTAAAACATATGAGACTTGTCTTAATTTAAAATAAAACAGAGAGATGGATTACCTTGCATAATCAGGGTCGTTGTTATTCAATGCGACATCTGCGGAAGTGACAATAGGATACATCTCCGAACGGGTAAGGTTAGAAAAATTTATGGCTTCTCCCTAGTATACGAGCCACAATTAATTTTGGGCATAAAACAGGAAATTCTAATTGCAAACGTTGCCTCATATTGCTCACCTTCAATGTCTTCCCGTTACCCAAAATTATGTCCGATTCGAAATCTCTGTCATTGTCGCAACGACCGTCAAAATCCAGGGAGCGTTGTTCGACACTGAATATAGCGTGGGACCATTGTTGCCCGCAGAGGCTACCACTACTATTCCTTTTAGGGTCGCATGAAATGATCCTAATGCTATTGGGTCGTAGAGGAAAGCTAAGGATACGGCACCTCCAAGTGAGATGGATAACACATCCACCCCATCCTTCACGACATCATCCACTCCCGCTAGAATGTCGGATCCCTTACAACCATCAGCAGAGCAAACTTTGTAGATTGTGATTCTGGATGTGGGAGATCCTCCTCTTGCAGATCCGCTGGCAAGCCCATAGTAGTCGGCTTCCGCCACCCACTACCCGCTACAGTTGAGGCTGTGTGTGTTCCATGCCCCCAATCGTCTCTCGGCTGTGTTCCAATGTAATAGCGCGCACCAATGATTTTTCTGTTTGTACATGACCAGATATTAACACAAATTGTGATGCAATAATTGCAAACTTCAGCATTTGTAACTTTACATCAACTACTATGCATGAGACTAATTCATCTGTTGATCTTTAAATGAGATTACATCAGTTTTACTGACCCCAGGAATCGTTAGGTTTATGAAAAATTTGAACTATGAATATGCTCAACCAGATTTACGTAACTATTATGGTTAAGAATATACTCAACTATTAATTGTTAATATGATATTTACATAATTAGAACTCCTAAGTATGGATTGAAAGGAAGAAAAAGCTTGAACTCGTAGATTTTTCGAATAAGATTCATTAATTTGATCAGAACTTTTGAAGGATACCATTAAAACTTTTAAAGGATTGACCTTTAATTGAAGCGAACTAAAAACATGGAAAAACACAAACGATTTATCAAGATGTTCGTGAGGTTGCATGAGGTAGACAGTAAATTCCGCCTATGATCCTACCCCAGAATCATGTTTTTCTTATCTGTTAAATCGTTAAAGATCAAATTTGAGTAGCTAGAAGCTGAGGGATTACAGGCCTATTGCACTTAAAATCCGGTTCTCCTTTGCATGCTCCTTTCCATTGAGAAGGAATAGGAACGATTCCGTCATCGTTGAAGCTTGGTGACTCAGGCCAAACACCTGTATATGACCCACATTAGCTTTTTTCAAGAAAGCTGAGGATATTCTCCACTTCGAAGCAAACGCATTAATTATAGGAGAAAGAAAACCATGAAACCACTTCATCGCGAAGGCACTGTATGCCCATGAACCCGGATCTAAATCTGACTATTTGATCAATGGCAGTATGTAGTAGGCTTGCTAATATATGAGACCATGAATGAAGACTATTAATTTGACCAAAACTGAGTTCAAAACTCAGACTAAACTAAAGAATATACACAATATGTCTCCAACCTGAATCAATCATGCCAATAATGGAGTCCCGCTTAGTTTTATAAGAAGGTGGCGCCAAGCCGAATTCAAATTGTAGGAAGTCCCAGGAACGCGTTGTGTGCAGATGGAGCACTGGATCAGGGAAAACAGATACGACCACAACTTTTTCTAATCAGAACAGTCAGAACCATCAAGTACATTACCACATTTAAAGCTATTTTATACCTTGTATTCAATCTATCAATGGTACAAAACCAGGACCTAATGGTATACCAAAAATAGCAGATGCTTGATTTTTGGACATAACTGCAAAGAAGCCTGTGAAAGCATGGCTATAGCTATGAATAGTTGATGACTCTGCATCCTCGTCACTACACGCCATCGGAAGATAAAGTTAGCACTCAAATATTGCAAAAATACAGTACTGTTCAATCACACTGGTAGGCACAATTAAAACAGCGCCATACCTTCCAATCACAGAGGAAAGCAGATCCACGTGGACACTAACTATGGAATCCCTTTCACCGTCGCGGGAGCTGCCCATGTAAACAATGTAAACCTGCAAAATGGCACACGTGATAAACATGATAGAGAAGCCTTGATACTGCAAAATCGAATTTGTCCAGAAAATTCAAATATGATATGAGAACTTGTGAAATTAAAATATGATATGAGAACCTGTGAAATTACTTCCTGCTCATCATGTCCATTGATTCTGCAGCCCAGGAGTGTTACAAGTAACGTGATAACCAGCAACAAATTGTTGGTAGTCATCATTCAAATTGTACCACAAGTCCTCCTGTAATTGAACTAATTGGACAATTCCTTAAATCGATACCAGTACCACACAATAAGGTAGAATTTATGACGTCAGATTCTTTTTATTTTTTTGGCATTAAGGGTGTAGCTAAATGTATTTAGTGTAACTTTGTTGCTAAGTGGATAGTTATTTTTATTCTGTAATAAAGTTTTTTAAAATTTAAATATTAATAATTATTATATGGATGGTAAACAAAGTTTGTTGGCCATCTAACTGCATTGTAAGTAAAATTTAAAGAGTCTTAGTTTGTCTTGGAGTGGAATATATGTCTGAATATCTTTAATTGTCCTAATAGCTATATACCTAGAATAGAAATTGAAAGACTATAAAGTCATTATGTAAATTCTCAAAAAATATTTTAACAAAAGTTACCTTGCTAATCATCCAATTACTCATCAAAGAAGTCAATAGGCGCCATATCTTTGGCGTTGGAGTTTGGCTGCTCAGTCTGAGGGAGGTAAGGGATATGCTTCTACATCCAGTGAAGACGAACATTTTGGAGTTGAATTTGACATTGGATCAATTGAAATTCTTTGTGAATTTCTTGCAGGTTTGTATCTAGTTTGGATGGACGAGTAGAAATGGACGTCATTGATTTTGCCACAATATTCTTCATAATCCAGTATAAATAAACCATTTGCTGAAATTGAGTATATCTGCCTCGAGAATGGCCTAGATCCTGGACCAAAGAGTGTCATTCCTCCAAATCCAAGTCGGTGTTCTTGCTCTATTGTTTTAACTCTGATTCCCAATCTAAGATCAATTGATGCACAGGGGGGGACATATTAAGATGGTAAGCCTGAGCAACTTCCTCAGTCTTCCCAATAATACCACGACACCTTCAAACCCTGGGTTGCGGAGGCTGAGATTGTCCAGCACCTCGAGCACATCCTTTGCTTCAACTCTGAGCCTGGTCCACTCATCTTTCATTCCCTCTGTGAGAGGAGGGTCGAGACATAGGGGTGACTTGCAATCTGCACGAGGGCACACTACACCAAAATCTAAGAATCTCGGCACCTACCATCCAAGAGCAAGACCAAACTAACAACCAGCTCGTCGAGAGATAACCTCATACATAAGCTTTACAAGGCCATAAATGGTGAGTCCCTGGAAAGATGAGATGACATAATACAACATAATAGTAAGTAAGAGACTTAGAAAACCAAGTATACTTCATTGATTTGACCCAGCACCAACACAGCATGTTGCATTTGTTTGCCTTCGATGCTTAATAACCCTTTAAAATCAGGATTACCTGTCAATCATGGTAATTCTTCTTACAGATTCCCCATATTGCTTCAAGCAACTAATTTATCATTAAGGAAATGATTTGAGAAAAACCCATAAACTCAGAATACCAGTTAAAGCCCCAACATTATTTGTAGAATGCACAGCCATCAGAGAAACCAAAATACCATAATTCATGGAGAGACTATCAAGTTGCTTGGGTCGGATACTAAAAATTGGCATTTCTAGTCTCACATATGACTCAAGGACCCTCGAAACTTTCCAATCTCCTCAACTCAAAAATAGTCATCTTATCTTCAAGCAATGTTAGTGAACCAGAGCTGAGAGGATGAAGTTAGGGCTAACAAAAAGGAAATACTCGCAGCAAACACTCGCAATATAGGAGACAAATATGTACAGGTACCACCCTTCTACAACCACTCTTGGAACTTGGAGGAGACACTTTACCACGACAATCGACCAAACTGAAAATCTTGAACTAGACCTCTAAAACATGCTTGCTAATGAGAGTCCATGCCTCACAATACTCCTTGAAAAGTTCATTGTCACCTTACATGTGCAGGAAAGTAAATTAGGTATGTTTCCCGGCCACCTTGTATTAAGCCTCATACTTATGTTGTCCTTGGCTCAAATCCCACTCTGACCACTTCACCAACTGTCACCCCGATCAGGGGTTTTGGATTTAGATCTTGGTGTTAAATGTTGCCATGACTAGCATTTTTTTCAAGATATTTTTCAATTAGTCCAAATATTCTCTATTTTCTATTGTGTGCCATGGTCGATCCAGCACCCTTCCAGTATTTTGGCATCCCCAATTTTCCGTAATTTTTTTTACCTATTGCCTTCTTGTCTGACATGGGACAAAATTAGGTAATCAAACCCAGTGATGAGGCTGTCGATATTCTAGATCAATCAGCCGGTTCTCCAACTGTGACTATTCTTCTCACTGCTAGAACCTTGGTTGAGTTTTTTAAAGGCCTCAATCACAAGGCAAGAATCCCCTTCTATCATCAGTTTCTTGTATCCTTCTCTTTCAGCAATGATTAAGCCTTTCTCCAGAGTGGTGAATTATGTTTCATGGTTGCTACCGTAACCACAATCGGTTGCATAAAGGATCTTGATATTTTTCCGATAATCCTCGAAAATGCCTCCATAACTGGCGTCCCCAAGAATGCCTTTAGAGGCTCCATCAAAGTTGATCTTCACAAAACCCTCAGGAGGGGCTAAGTAATTGGATGAATATGATCTAGGAGATATCACGAGCTTCCATGAAGAAGGTTCAAGAGAAATAGTTATAAAAGAGAAATAATTAACATAGATTTTTGTTGAAATAATCTTTTTTATCTTATTCATTTTATAGGTGTATTTTTTCAACATTTAGTTAATGTAAAACTAAAGGTAGCTCCTAAGAAATTCTGGAGGCAGATTCTAACTAGGAAAATGATTCTAACTAGGAAAACTAAAGATAATAATAAAATTGCTTTACACGACTGGAATTCCTATATTAAAAATCTTTATGAATCTCCAAATGTCATGGATAACTTTGAAATCCTACTCACAACGAAAGAAGTTTTCTCATTAGGAGACATTGATTTTGGGGTTAATCGCTTGGCTCATGGGAAAGCTAAGGACATTGAAGGCTACTAGGTAGAAATCATAAAAATTGGAGGCCTTGTCCTCATCCCCCACATTCACAAGCTTTTCAATCAAGACGTCAAGCAAGGGTTCCCTAAACCATGGACACAAAGCCTCATTATCACTATTTTGAAAAGTGGGGATACAAATAACCCCTCTAATTATTGTACTATTATGATCAGCCCTCTCCTAGCCAAGTTATATGGTATTATTTTGGAAAGGAAGTTGAGCATATGGCTTGAAAGTGAAAGTAAGCGGGCTAAAGGCCAAGTAGGTTTTAGAAAGCAGCACTCAACAATAGACCACCTCGTTACACTTAGAATCATTGTGGAGGAATGCCAGAATGATAAATCCAATCTCTTTTGTTGCTTTGTGGACTTTAGAAAGGCTTTCGATATGGTTCCTAGAAACAACCTTTGGAATAGATTAGAAGAGCTAAATGTTCCTTTTGAGTTGAGAGTTGTCGCTATAAGGTTATACGAGAATGTAATTGCGAAGTTAAAGAGCAACGAGGGGTGGTTGAATGATATTAAGTCTAATATCAAAGTTAAACAAGGTTGCCCCCTCTCCCCTACCCTATTTTGCATTTACATCGACAAGCTAGAAGGTTGTTTAGAGGAAGCAAGATGTGCTAGCACGATCTTAGCTGGGATAGTCATCATCCTTCTTCTCTACACTGACGATATTGTTCTTCTCGCAAGGTGCCCATCTGATCTTAATAAGAAACTCATACTTCTTAAGGATTTCTGCTCTACCATGGGTATGATTGTTAACACTGACAAAACAAAAGTTATGATTATCAAATCCAAGAAGGACATTTACACTAATTTTATGTATGACAATAGTAACTTGGAGGAAGTTTCTTCCTACAAGTACCTAGGAATTGATATTCATCACAAGCTCAACTAGAACTATAGCATTGAGAAAAGGATTAATGGGGGATGGAAAGCTTATTTTGGTCTTGAAAATAATTGTAAAACAACAAACCTCGTAATGTGGGATAGAAAGAAGTTCCTCTTTGAAACTTTAGTCACACCGGTTATCTTATATGGATGTGAGGTTTGGGGTTGTAGCATCTGTAAAGAATCCTGGAGAAATATTGAGCAAATCTAGAAGCGTTTTGTAACGTATAACCTCAAAATTAAAAGCAACACACCCTATCCTCTTCTCCTTATAGAAGTGGGTCTTTCCCCTATCAAGAGCCTAGCTATGACTAGGCTTCTGATGTACAAGCACAAACTCAATAACATAGGAGACCATAGACTTCCTAAGCTAGCGTTAAATTCCAACCAAAACCACCTAAGGCTCAAACAAGGTTGGTATAAAGACACTAGGGCCTGGTTAAACCATTGGGAGATCAACGAGAATGTTGCATTGCAAAACATTAAAAACATTAAAAATATTGTTACTTCGTTCAAAGAAAAAATGTGGTGTGAGAAAGATTTAGCAGCCAAAAGAAAATTAAGATATCATAAGGAGGTCATCAACCCCACCTTAGAAGATCAAAAGTGTCTCTCCGTTTTAACTAGCTCAAAGAAGAAAATTAATATAGCCAAGATTAGAACGAATTCTCATGAGCTCCATAGTGAAACGGGGGGTTGGGTAGTTCCTAAAACACCATGGATGGAAAGGATCTTCCACCTCTATGAGAATATGAACATCAAGGATGAAAATCACTTCCTCTTAGAGTGCCCCCCGTACAACCACATTAGATCTTAGTTTCAAAAGATTTGTTGCAATACTGACCTTCCTAGCCTTTTACATCGTCAAAATTACAGTGAGCTCGGGAGGCATCTCTCCAAACTTTTTGAGCATAGGAATGAAATCTTAAATCAAATTAAATAATTTGTTTCTTTAGGTCCGATAGACCAAAGTTTGCTCTCAATGGACATTAACCACCATCATCATCATCATCAAAAAAAGAACAACTTGAAATATAAGAAATAATTATTAAGTGTTAAGAACATTTTATATAAAAATTCTATATATTTTAAAAATAAATATAATATAATTTGAAATAAATTGTTAATTTTTTTTAATTAATAAACATTTTTTTTAAGACATAGAAGTGATGACATTTAAAAATTAATTCATGTTCATTTGTAAAGATTAATATTTAAGCGGAAAAATTTCTATATATTTGTTTTCCAATAAATATAATTCTTTCTTTAAACTTAATTATTAAATTGATCAATATAAGAATATAAAATATAAAAAAAAATTAAATATTTAAATTAAATTATTTAACTAAATTATTATCATTAAGATTATCACATCATAATAGTATTAGATAATTAAATTAAAATTTTATAATTGTATTTTCAGGAAAAAAAAACACGCTCATTTTGGATATTGCTAGAGATATAGGAGAGAGATCAAAATCTGGAAAGCCAATCCTAAATTCTAACATATTGTAGTCAATCTCTTTAAACGCGTATTTCGAAATGCAAACAAAATTAAAATGTGTAGGATGTTTATGTAATTATACTTATACATTAATATATTGTTTATGATAAAAGATTAAAATAACAACCATTTATAGAAGTGAAATTAAATAAAATTATAATAGTATAATTAGAGTTAGATATATAATAAATATTCTTAATGCATCTTTAGTGTTTGCGGAGTACATGTGAATAATTTAAATTTTAAATTTTATAACTATATTTTAAAAAACATTGTTGAATAAATAGAATATATTGTATTATGAAAAATTAAGCCTAAGTTTATTAAAACTTATAATCCGATTAATTAAAAATAATATAAATAATAATATAAAAAATAATTATAATATTATAAAATGTAAACTGAGTTAAAGTTTTATTAACTAGAAGACTATAGCTATGAATGATATAATTTATGAATATATGATATATATATATATATATAAGTAGTATTATAACTTATCCCAATTAAGATTTTTTTATGGGATAGTGATCAATTTTCCTTTGACTCATAAGTAAGTCAAAGATTTATAAACTTTGAAGACTATACTATTAAATAATATATTTATAGAATTCATATATAAATATTTATAATACTTATCCAATAGGATTTTTTAATTAGATAAATTGTATAATTTTGAAAACTATACTATAAACCAATATAATCTATAAAATCATATATAAGTATTCATACTTATCTAATTAAGATATAATCACTTTCTTTTGATATTTATTAGATATTTATACTTATCCAATTAAGAGTTTTTTTTTAATGGGATAGCAATCAGTTTCCTTTGACTAATAAGTAATCCATTTCTATTTTAAGAATTCTGGTGCTTGATTTTAAATAACTATATTTTCTCTAACAAATCAATTTATTTGCCTATTTTTATGTACTGCTTCACATGAGCTGGTAACTTTTAACATTTAATCCTATTCTTTAAAAATTATTTTTAATTTTTTAAAATTAAAGTAATTAAAATAATTTCTCCCATTATTTCTCTAATTACTTCTGTTATTATATTTGTTGTTATATTTTCGACTAGTAAACCTAGTTTTTAGAACTCAATCATTATTCTTAAGATATATTCTTATTTCACAGTACTTCAAAGGAAACCCTGCTTTCGTGGCAGTTTCATTGAATTCTGGGCAACGACCTTTATTTTGTTGGTATGGCTTGCTTTGTAGTGTACATTCAAAGCGCTCTTGTAGCTTATTGTTTCAGGTTGTATCGCCTTCACTGTTGGACGCTCAATCCCATCAAACTTGCACAACGTATCTGCTCGCCTTCTAAGATGGCTCAAAATCGCTGCCAACTAATGCTCTCTGCTTAAACTCTGCAACATAATAGAGAACTTGGAAATCGGTTTTCCAGAGATCAATCTTTCCTGAGCACTTGAACGTGGACGCAGATGTAAAGTTGGTTGTGAATGCTTTTCCACAATGGATGTGATCTCGCAAGGCCACGCACAGGTTCTGAGTGCTTTGCTGCTGCATTGCGTGGATGATGGTTTTCAACATTGCATTACCAAGTAACCGTGTTGTTGCTCGATTGAGAAATAATTTATTTCAACAACTTCTTAACCAAGAGATTGCACTCTTTGATGTCACTCAAATGGGAGAATTTCTTAGTAATTTAGGACACGCACAAATTAATAAAAATGGCACCTACAAATGTCTAAGAGGCTATTTGCAATATGGCAACTGCATTGATAGGCCTTGTGCCACGACCCCATTTGATAGGCCTTGTGTCACTCCCCATTACTCTTTCTTGGGCTCCATGTCGACTTGGCACAACCAAGTCACGTGTCAATGTGTAACCCTAGGGGCTTTGCATCCGGCATGTGGCACTGGTGTATTAGTGTAACACACTATTAAGCCACCTGAATTATGCTTCACATGTTAAGTATGTTCGATATAATTATCTAGTGGAATGTCGTAAGTTTTGTCTCGAGAGAAACCTTGTAGATATTTATTTAATTTTGGGTAGACATTCAATTTATCTTTTTAGAGACTAGAAAACAAATAGATAAATACCATAATTTTTTCGATTCTTTTTCAACTAGTAGTATAAACCCATGAAATCTCAATAACATCACCAAATATACACCATGCTCAACCCATGAAATCTCAATAACATCACCAAATATACACCATGCTCAATTTAATTAAGAAATGGCACAATCTTTACTTTATTACAACAGTGAAAATTAACCCTCTGGCATAACTTCCTCCAAAATAAAAGGTAAAATCACCAAATTACCCCTTGATGGGCAAAGTCGCCAAATTTCGGTTCTTGGTGACACGAAACACCAAAATTGCAACTGTAATCCCAAACAACAAATTTCATTCCAAGGAACGATCCATCCTACCCGTGTGGTCCGCTGCTTAAGCTCCTTGTTTGTAGCTGGCACCTCACTCGAACTCTGTTTCATTCTTGCGTTTTTCTTGTTTTGTTCACGGTTGTTTTACTTTTTAACTGATATTATTTTGCACTATTATATGAATGACATTTTAACACTTGAAAAATATTTTAATATCAAACTTTATATTTAAGACAAAAACATGGTAAGACAAAAAAAATAATACAAACTTTATATTTAAAACAAAAATAGTATAATACAAAAATATTTTAAGACAAAAACTTATATTGAAACTCATTTAAGACATTTAGACAATTAAGGCAAAAACCATATTAATTTAAAACAATATTACTCACCACCTGCTACCTTGTAGGCCACTACTTTAGTGAGCCTATATCAATGTTGTTGTTTCACATACCATTCACTTTATTTTATATAAAGACAATGGTTTGTTGGAGTCTTTGTTTTGTGGGTAGCCCATTCTGAAGAATAGGACAACTCTTCCTAGCAAGATGTCCCGAACATCAATTCCAGGACAACTCTTCCTAGCAAGATGTCCCAAACATCAATTCCTCTTTTGTCCCTCATATTTGCAAATATGATTAGAGACATCTTATATGTCATTGTGTTTTTTTTAAATAGATATTCAAATCATATAAAATTTAATCATATCATTTTCTTCTTTTTATATTATATTTTTCCTTTTTCCACTAATTCTTTTTAATTAAATATAAAATTAGAATATGTCAATTATACTAATCTTTTAATTAATTATAAAATTAAAATATAACATGATGAAAAGTTAGAATATTTTTAATTAATTTTTAAGTATTTAATTTAATGTAATATTATTTGATAATTATATTAAACATTACATAAATAGTAAGTAAATTAATGATAATTCTATTTCAAAACAATAAAATATAGCGTACTGACATTCTAAAAAATATAATATATTGTAGTTAACTAGGGATGAACTGTTTGGATCTCAACCTTACATAATACTTCATAACAAGGTGATGTAGAGTTAATCTTTTATTTAAATATGTGAAAATCTTTAAATACTCGCAAAACGTAATAAACTTCATATTAAATTTGCAAGATTATATGGATACAATATGACGTATGAACAAAATTATAATATTATATATATATAATATTATATATAAAGAAATTCGCAAAGAAAAAGGCGTTGTCTAAATTCATCAATATATGCATTTTAAACATTATTTTTTCTTTCTAAGAGAAAAATATGAAATTTGATTCTTACATGTGTTATACTCACATCTCAATTTTCTTTTCACTGTTGAACAAATATATCAAAGAGATAAATAACAATAATTTAATTATTTTTTAGATAATATGTTAGTATTTAAATTTCTTCTGACTGTAAAAACATTTTCTACTAA